>VWPU01001161.1:0-70772 GCA_013398955.1 Callaeas wilsoni | reverse complement strand
TCCCCTTCCCCTCCCCTCCATCATCTCCCCTCCATCATCTCCTCTCCATCTCCTCTCACTCCTCTTCTCCCACTCCTTTTCTCTGAGACCCCTAAGCAGTGTGGGAAACAACAGAACAAAGGACTTGAGTGAAAACTAAGATAATGTGGCTTTTATTGTTTCAGCATAAATAGGTTTGAAGAGAGTTAGTGTATGAGATGTGCATGAACTGCTTTTAAGAAACAGCAATTGCAGTTTGAAGTCAAGAAAGACATTATCTTACAACTTTTAAATTTTTTTCCCGTCTGTAGACTTTGTCATGGCTCAGTTGCAGTCAAAAAGCCAAGTTCCATCATGGTCTTATTTTTACGAGAAAAAACATTATAAAAGAGATGATGTCATATCAGTAAAAGCTGTAGTTTCAAACATCACTACTTTTAGATTTACAGCAATTTGCCTGTCTCAGGAAATGATGAAAAGCCTTGATAGACATTATTCTTCACTGAGTTTTGCAGTGGTGTGAACTGTTCAAGAAGAAAAGTTCAGCTGTCTTTGCATTTGCCAGTGCTTCTTTTGAAAAAAGCAAAACAAAACACCCTCCCTCACCAAAAAAAAACCAAAACCAAAAAACCCAAAACATTTGAACTGAAAAATGTCCAAATTTACTTAAATGTTCTCTGATTTTGCTTCAGTTGGAGTAATGGGGTATGTGACTGAAAATTCAGAAGTTCTTAGCAAAACTTAATGAAACCAAACTTGGTATTCTGAGGAAATGGAGTAGAAAATTTCAAACATGTCAGTACGTATCACATAGAGTTTTGAAGATACCCTTTGCTGTTTCACTGCCTGTGCCCACCTTATACAACACAGAACGCTGTCAGTCAGGGTTTACAGCAGTAACTTGGAAATTGACTCCAAAGTGAAGGTAGCGAACATTCAGAGAGAGCATTCAAAATGACAGTTTCCTTAAAAACATGTAGTTCTTAATCTAAGCTGCCCCAAGGCCACTAGAAATAATTTTTTCCTGATATTGTGCCTTGATATTCTTAAACTGACATTAGATTTCCCACTTTTCATTAAACATTGGTAATCATGAATAAATCCTGGTAACATAATTTGAGTAAGTAGTCTAGGAGGTAAAACACATGACTAAGGGCAGTGTGACTTATTCCATAGTTTTTCAGTTCCCTTCAAAATACAAGTGTCAAGCCGATCTTTTTATTCCTTTTCCAGAGTTCTTGAACATCCTCTTCAAAGGACTAAAGGAACATAACTTTTAAGGGTAATGAATAGGCAATTGAGAAAATCTTGACTGCATTGAATTCAAAGAAAGGTTTAGAATGTCTCTTCACTAGGGAAGTGACAGAGATGTATTTTGAGCATTCCTGAAGGTCAAGTAAGCTTTTAACATGCCATATTTTGCCATTTCTTTATTAAAGCACAAATGTTTTATGTGGTATTTTTCACTATTTAGAAACGTAAGCAGTGTTATTTGGCAAACAAATTTGGAAAAGCCATTTTCTATCCACTGCATCACTACTAACATTCCGACTGTGTTTTGGAAATTTTCTTTGTGGGTAAAGCTTTAGCTGTGTCCTTAAAATAAGCAAGAACTGTGTCATATGACAAAGGTGGTGAAGTAAACATTTTTTATTTTCCTGTTGCAAGTCACCCTGAACTAGAACGTCATTAATTTAGTGAATTGCTTTTACTGCTTCCCGATAAGTTTGTTTGGGCAGAAATGGGGGCGTGTGCACCCTCACCAAAAAAAAAGTGGAAGAGGGAGCATTAGAGTTTAGGGATGAACTTCAAGTGAAATTTTTGGAAAATGTTCTAGGTGATCATGTGAAATTGAAAACTGAGGTCCTGGGACAGGGATAATTTCATTTAAATGTTAAAAATTTTTCAGATTCACTCCTGTCCTAAATTTTTTGCCTTCAGGATGGGATGCAGTAGAAAATTTGAGTGAAATTAAGTAGACTCTGAATTAATGGAACACTTCCCTATGGAAGTGTTTCATGGTGGGTCTTTTCCTTTCTATAGAAAAATGGGCTAGATATAATAATAATGTAATTAAATGTATTTTTCCTTTTTTATTAAAGAATATGTTGACATAGTCCAAATATTTTCTAAAGTGCTTTAACTTACTTTGTGCTCCAAAAAGCTGTCTTACATTTCTGTTTTCTGCATATAATTTTATTGAGCGATTTTCAAATGCTTCTGTAGCATCTGTAGTGGAACCTCAAAAATATTTTAAGGCCTACACTGGTACAGCTCTAATTTAAATACTCCAGTGTTTTAGCTTGGAAGAGATAATTCAATAAATACTTCACAGTAGCAGAGTCCTGAAACAGTGCATGCATGAAATGTTAACATATGGATGTGATTGTTAAAAGGGCAGACGTGTAGTTTTTTAAGTGGCTGCATCATAATGGAGCAATCAGATTTTGAAAGTGCTGTGTTTGGATGTTTTCATTTAGAAAAGCATTCTGCCATTGTTATAAAATAACTCTGAGAATGTATTATGATACAGTGTTATTTCACTTGATATCAAAACTCTTCATCATAAAATTCTTAATTATTAGAATTCCCCAGTGTCTTCTACACTTGAAGCTGTAAAAGGAAGAAGTGTTAAAAGCAGCAGTAGTATCTGGATGATATGTGGTTTCTGGTGGATTTCCTTGTTTAAGCATTTTCACTAAAGCAAAAGAGGACCAAAAACAAAGTGCCAAAAACTAATTTGAAACCTAGAGCAATAGCAGTGGGACAAAATATACATAGAGTGTTTTCACTGAAGAAAGAGGACATTTTGTTCACTTACAGATTTAAATTTTGGAGGAGAGTGAAGTTTAAAGTGATCCTTTGTACTGTTTTGTGACAGACCAGTACATTGAGCTGACAGTATGACGTAAGTGTAAGAAGGTCAAAATAGATCTCATTATCTCTCCGTATCAGTAGAGAGGGAAGTATTAATGGTGTCGTGCAAGGCACTCACGAGACTCTCATCTGATATTTTCCACAGTTCTGACTGTCTGTATTGAAAAAAGGTGCAGACTGGAAGAGGTACAGAGGAGTTATGCCAAGCTTGCTTCTTTCCCAGTCGAGATAGGAGAGGAGAAGCCTTCTGAAGGGCAGAAAATTGCCCTCTTTATGTTAGAATAATGAAAACTCAGACATTGTTTGCTAGATGTAAAAAAATTGGGTAAAGAACAGGGACTAGAAAGAATTGTTTAAGCTAGATTTCCTATTAACTGAGATTAAGGAAATGCCCAGGTATCTGAAGTGTGGATTGTTTTTAATGATCTCCTGATACTCTGTTGAGTGATCACATGCCTTCAGACACAAGGATGCAGACACCCATGAGATGCAAACAGTAGTGGAACCAGCATCATCTCTGGTAATCAGATTCATCATGGGTCTCTGGAAGTGCAGTGTTGTTACTTTGCTACACAGTGGAATATCTAATTTTGTTTATTTAAAGTGCCTTGTCCTTTTTGCAGACATGCACAAACCACGCTACAGAACAGCTCTGTAACTAATGTTCTGAACCATGACATTTACACTGACAGTAGAGTACATTACAATCCTTGTGAATTTTAGCTTTCTTTGAGAAAATGCCTATCCAGTGTTCCTAGATGAAAGTGCAAATGGTTGAAAAAAGATGTAGATGGCCGAGCTGGGACCAGTTGCTGCTGGAGTGCCTGGTCTCAGAAGTGGGGCACAACATGCAGCTTGTCTTATCCACTATGACAGTGTTGACTGGAGACCAGCAACAAGATGCAAGCATCTACCTCTTGGAGTGGAAGTCTGCTTTCCCTTTGGAAGGGTGTTCATTATTTTCTCTTCAGGTCTGATTTTTTTTTTTTGGTGTGAAGAAGGGATCTAGTTGAGGAAGAAATCTTAATTGATTTCCAGCTGCCCTTAGGCTGAATTTGTGAATGGCATAAAACTATAGATGGTTCTCCATGGCTTCCCCTCAAGTGTTTCACCAAGAAAAGTGGTACAATAAACCGATTATTTGTTTGGCTTTGTTTGTTTGCTATACATAACTTGTTCCTGTGCTATATGACTGGTCTTTACTTTTGTTAGTATTTTTTCAGTCCTTCGTACTGCAACAGATAAATAATACTTAGTCCTGTGGCAGAAATGCAGATACAAAGCTTTGATTCATTTAGAAGAGTGCACATTAGAGAAAGCAATGCTTTCAAAGCTGTACTTAGGTTGTTGTATCTCTTTCACTGGCATTTTAGACTTCATAAAAACTGGCATTAATTACCAGAGGTACTGCAGAGAATGCAAGTTTCTTCATCCAGCTACTGTATGCAAAATAGCAGGGAGAATGATGGATACAAGAAGCTCAGCCTGTTGTATAAGTTGAGTGGAGTGCAGGATACATTCTGAAACTTTGTTGAATTTCTGCTATAACTTTTGAGACAAAGTAGTGTCTTAGACTGCCTATCCACTGAATGTTTTGCCTTCATTTAAAAATGTATTTTAATATATTCTCCAGTACCTGAACTACTAAAGTAGTTGAAGAACTAAGGGTAGTGCAAAAGTTCTTCACCAAAATTGAAATTTCTCCTGGGGCATGTCCTACTATTCATTTAAAGTACAGTAGTCTTTATGTGACATCAATGTATACTTTCCTAACATCTGTAGCTAAAAAGTAAGAACAAAAAAAACTTAAAAATTCAACCTTTTAAAAAACTTCTGGTGGACTTGCTTGTACATGCTCTGGTTTGTGCTACATGGTGCTTGAAGATTTTTTTTTCTGTGTGCTTGTCTGGTGTGTGCATGTATGTCCTTCCTCAGTTAATCATTTCTGTGCCTGAAGCTTGCATCATTCTTCCTCTAATTAAAAAAGGCCAGAAAACTTGGTAATAACTAACACTTATGTAGACTTATCTTCAAAGCATCAAGCTTAGTTAGTGAGCATCAAGTTAAGTTAATTGCCTTTGTCCTTTATGAAATATTTTTCTTTGCAATCCTTTAAGAAAAGAAGTCCAACATAATTTCCTTAATACTAGATTTTAGTGTATCTGTTCTCAATATCTTGTTGTTGGTCATGATATATGTATTTAAATAAGACAACCTTTTAATTCTGCTGGTTTTGGAGTTTTGATGTTTTGTTCCCTTTTTATCTTTGCTGAGATAATTTTTAAATAGTGGGGTTTTTTTTTCCAAAAGATGCAGCTGTGAGGTCCATCTGTTCATCAGAAAATTTGTGCTTCATCTTTTTTTAGACAAACTTCACAGCCTGAAAGAAGTATGTCTGCAGTGTTCGAGCTGAGAAAGGGTTGTTGGCTCTTCCCTATAGCTTTTGTGACCTTCACAGTCATGAAAAATGGACATGTAAGATATAGTTGAGCCAGGTTTGATAAGCGTAGGGACTGCTTGAGATTCTATTTATAGGTGTGCTGAAACAGCTCCATCTTGGCTTGCCAGTAGACTTGGAGAAAATGAAGCTAAAAAAATTAATAAACTTTTCTAAGCATTTATGTTATTTCTTTTCAACATGCAGAAATTCAGTGGGCAGAATTTGAATATCCAGAGGAACATTCATTCTTCTCAATTAGACTTTTCCTTCTTCCTTTAAAAATACATTGCCATATGTGATTCTGCAGTCAGTAAAGTGTTCATGCTGCAGACGACAGCTTTCTTCATTAATCGATCTTACTGTCTTTTTAGAGGAGCTCTGCTGTGTTTACTGCCTGAGGAAGGGGTGCCGTTTAGAAAAGGTGCCTCAGTGATGTTACAATGGAATGCTGCCCAGGAATGTCTGAGTTAGGGTGGCTGTCCAGGGCTGGCCCAGCACTCCTGCTTGGCAGTGTCTGTCAGATGGGAGGTGCAGAGTGTGGGTGTTTGAAGGCCCCAGTGTCATTGCACCCGCTACAGTCAGCGGCGTGTGTGGAGTAGGTGACTGATGGGCAGAGTAGCAGGGCTCTGAACTGCAGAGCTCCTCCGCTCCTGTAGCGCTCGCTGCTTGGAGCTCTTGCTGAGAGTAATCTTGCTCAGTGTGTGCAGCTGCTGGCTGTGAAAACACAAACAAAATATTGTATGTGCTCACTGCATAGTGCTTTTCCAGCGACTTCCATCTTAAAATACGGCTTCTGAAACTTACTGTAGCAGTAGTAAGACAGCTTTGTCAGTCTTTCATAGATTCTTGGTCAATAGCCTGTTTGTGAATGAATTTGTGAAATATTCTCAGAATGTTAACTTGTTCATAGGTACTCCTTTTCTCTGTTCCAGACTGCCAAAAATGCTATAATGTGTGACTGGGAAGAGAAGTGGCCAACACAAAATAACCTTTTTTTTCCTTCGCCTTATATTTAAGCATAATGATTGTTATTTAAAAACCTTAAACACAAATGGGAAAAAATTGTCGTTGTTAAGGGCTCTCAAAGTTACAAATTAATCTTCTTTTGTCTGAGCTTATTATATGTCTCGTGGAATTTTTCGATATATCCCTGTTGAAAAGGTTTTAAATCACACAAGAAATTATTTCTGAAGTTTATGTATGTGACAAGATTTTAGTCTAACTTTCTAGACTTTGTGTGGAGCACCTGCCTTGCCAGTAGTCCTTGAGGTATTTATTATAACTTCCTATCCAAGATGAATAGGCCATGTGGAAATAAATATGTATGTTTATTTAAATATATTATACATAATTTTCTTTTCATTCCTCTTATTTTGTAAGCTTGGAGACTAATAAAATGAAACTCAGCTAAAAAAATCTGTGCAAGGTATTCACTCTGAAAAGCTTTAATTTTCCCCAGTGAGTGACACATTTGTCTTCTGTCTGCAAATCTGGAAAATTTATTTAAATATATGCTTCCTCTTTCCTCTACACAGAATTAATGTAGACAAGAATTAGGCACTGAAAGAAAGAATAAAATCAAATTTGGTAGAAGAATAACAGTTGAGAGATTGGCAAAAACCTGTCTTTTTCTTACAAGAAGAAAAGAGTTATCAGGGTATCTTTTACTTCTGTTTGATCTGATTTTACTGTTGTAAGGTACACTGTGTAAATTAAACCTCTGAAGCATCCTTTGGTTGTCTGAAGAACTCAGTGGGAATTTGGAGGACTTAATTCTGGTTAGCAAATTTTGCATTAGGAAGTGGTATTTCTGTATTCCCATACCTCAGGATGCGTGCTGTTTGCCACAGAGATCAATTAACATCTCTTTCCCCCTTTTCCCTTTTTGAAATGAGGTTCAAATGACAAACTAGTTTCCCTGAGTGTGGGGTCATATGCATAGTAGGAATAAATTGTTCAGTGCATGTACACAGCAGACCAGTATGTTCTTGCTGAGTTTTGCTTGAGGCTTTAAACTTGCTGTGGTTATGAAGATGTTCTTTGAAAATTGACTGTGGAAATTAATTCTGTGTGTATTCCCTGTCACGAAAGCCTGGGGTTGGAGTGTAGAGGGGCCTGTTGTAATCTCATTTTCTTTTAGAAGTCCCGGTTCAGACTCAGTTCTGTTGTCACTTTTTCCTAAGAATCCCTTTATTTCAACACCTTGCCTCAACTGAGAGTCTGTTTCTGCTGCCCAGTTCCTCCTGGTTTGTCTGGAGGCTGTTGTCAGTATATGTTTCTTGTAGTATGTGTGTGTTCTTAGGTGGTTTCGTTAACCATTGTAGTCAGCCATGCCTAGCTCATGGTGTCCTCACAAAAGCAAATCCTTATGTGTTGTGATGAGAGTTTAAAGTTTTCCCCAAATGGGTCTTTGAATATAGAAACAGGCTTGTCTTCAGAGAGAGAGGGAGGTGAACGGTAGAGCTCTCAAAGTCAGTATGTTCTTATTATTTTCCTGTAAAAGATGGGACAAGAGAGGGAAGAGAGACCCAATTAGTTTTCCACTGAAGGAAAAGCATGCATTTTCTTTTTATTGTACACCAGAGTACTCAACAATAAGGAGCACTTCTGACAACCTGGTTTATGCAGTTTGTTCATGTGGTCCTTAGTTCTTCAGTATGCTTGACTGAAGTGTAAGTTCTACAGGGCTTTCTACCCCCCAGTGAGTAACTTCTATCAACATTTCAAGGGCAGATTCACCACAAAAGAGATGTGTGGCTCAAAAGGCAATTTTTGATGGAATATTTAGATTTGGTAGTCTCAAAACTCCTCAGTTCCATCTGTTTCTTGCTTGGTAGGATGTGATCTTTTAAGTAAAACTTTCTTACATAAGTACTTTAATCTTCAGCTTTCATTCCTGCTGCTCAGGAATAAGGTAAGATACTTTTAGAAAAGTGCTAAGGTGGCTTTAACTCCCCCGGAAAGAAAAAAGCAATATTGTTTAAAAGAGTGCTACTTGGAATTCCATGTGTATCTACCTTATTCTGAAACATCATTATAATTAAGCCTGGAAACAAAGTATCTCCTGTTGTTTGTTGTCTAATAGACTATTTCTTCCCCTAGAAATGAATAAACAAAGCCTGTTGAATAGATACAGAAGAAAATGTTCTATAATACATTTCTCAAAGTGTCTTCCTCTCCTCCCACCTCTGCCCTTAGTCTTTGGATAAATCAAATTGTTTGAAAGTACACATATGAATATCTAAGGCATATGTAGTCAGTATATTGCTTAGACTTTCAAAGCCATTTTCACGTGTAAACAAATATCAGCATTTCACATTAAACAGGAACTATATTTGAAACTGGCCCATGACTTGTGTAATACACGTAAAACACTGAGATTAAAATGCTTCGTATAGTCCATCAAAAAAAGTACCCATGTATTTGTGGTCTATTCTTTTTAAATAAACCAGCAGAAATAATTCCTGTTGGAAGATGCTCTTGATGATTTTTTGGCAAATAACATTTGATCATGTTCTGGATTTTTTGCCAGGTGAGCATAAAGCAGTGAAACATGGTGAAGCATATAAATGTTTCCTTGCCTACCATGTGCTAGGTAACAGGTGCAAAGACTGTTGAAGCTTAACCTTTCTATCATGCTAAAATTTTTTTGCTTAACATTGTAGCCGGTTAAAATAAAGGGGTACTTAAAGGTATTATTTTTTTATTCAACTACTTAGAAAGATCTTCATTTTAAGATGGAGAACTATCTATGCTGAGGCAATATAGAGCCTCACATTGTGTTCAAACATAAACAATACAGGATGAGTAAAGGTGCTTTATCCTGCCTTTTTGGTTTGCTTTCTAATATTGAGGCAACACTATAGCTAACAACACTCTTGCCATGATGGCTGTGCCATGAGAGAAGGCAACCAACACACAACTATAGGAAGCTGTTTCTGAGAACAGCTGGTTTTGGTTTTGACGACCTGGGATGCAAGTCTGCCTTTGTGAATTTTTTGAATTCTGCGTGTTGATAAAGCTGGTTTCTGTTTTCTGAGAATGCTGAAATATACTTTAGTAGTTCTGATGCTAGATGTTTGTGAAACCTTTATTAAATAAAATATTAATTTGAAAATACCTTATCTACTTGATTAAAGTTTGAAACACATCCTTCTGAAGCTTAACATTGCTCTAACAGTTTCTCGTTGATGATAAAGTTTTCATGTAGGAATTATATTTTTAAATTTGATCTAAGGCAGAATTATGAAAGGCTTAGGTAAGAAACAGGATATTATCACGGAGATAATATGAAGGATGTCTTTCTAGATGGTTTTGTCACCATCAAGTGCTGGAATTGCAGCTGGTAGTTGAGATGCATACTTTGACCTGAAGGAAGCTTTACATTTTCTCTGATTATTTATAGAAGCAAAAATACTAGCCTGAAATCCCTTAAAAAGAATTTACATAACTGTTAAAAATGTAAAGAAAGCTTATGATTCTAACACTTGCATTATTATGCAGCACCTATGACGTAAATTGGCCAGAAACATCTGTCCACTTCTGCAGATATTACAGCTTGCATGACTACCTTAAAAGTCACGAGTCTGAAACTGGGAATTGAGAAAATGTGAAGGAAGGCAGTTGCATCTGCAGCTGAACTAGTCAGGATGTAGGATATACCTAGTCTGGGGAAATTGTGGACTGTTTACAGAGTAATTTCGTGACTTTATGTAATGTGTAATTGCTGACAGCACTTTGTCTGTTACAAAGTAGAAATAATACTGCTTCGAAATCTGAAAGCATAAAGTGTCATTTTCCCTCCTACTCATGGTTTCACAGAAAATTCACTTTTTTTGAAACAAGAAGTGTGATTAAAACATTTAAAATAATGCAGGGCTTTTGACATGCACTTTTGTAGTTAAAATACGGCACGAGTTGATTTGCTTGTTGAAGAGTCAGTTCCACTTAACAGAAAGAATGGCCAGAAATTTTTTTCTTGGGATGGAATTTTCTAGAAAGAATTGAAATCAGAAAGTAGGTGTTGAGAAATGCAGTTTGTTCTGTTACTGTGCAGTGTTTCATAATAGCTTTCATTATAGAGCAATGAGGAAAGTTAAGGGTAAATTCCTGTGTGGGAGAAGGGGCATATAGGCTTTTCTAATTCTCTTGATCTATACCACTCTGCAACATGCAGAGCATTGCAGAACGCTGGTTATTCCAAGGCGTCTCAGCTTCTTGGGGATCTCAGCAGGAGATTTTGTTAGTACACCTGCGTGTGTGTCTACTTGAGCATGCATATATAGCTTGGCAGGAGTTTAAAAGAATACAGTTAAGAACAAGAACAAATTCTCTTCACTCACCTCACTGACTTCAGAGGACCAGACAGCTGGGATGGTGGCATTTTCTGACATTTTCTTGGGCAGCATTGTTCACTCTCAGCCAAAAGCAGTTCTCTCAGCAAGTCTGAGGGTACTGGGCAGGCACGATGCATTTCTCATCCTAAGTACATTAGGATGTACTTCTTTCCCTTGCAGTGTGTTATGGGACCAGGTCGATGTTAGCATCTGCACCATGTGCGCTTAGTGCCAGAGTGCAGTGGGTCAGGACTGGCTGTAAAGGACTGCTGGGGATGGACACAAGTGTCCCCACGGTAAGAACTGCCTTGGAAGCAAATTTTAGTTTTAAAAAAATCAGTTTGGAATGACGTGTTCATTTTAAAACCAGAAATTCTGCCTCTTCAAGCATTGTAAAACTTGTGGGTTGCTGTATGTATGAGGGCTGGAAACGTCTTCTGAAAAAGATGTAATGAAAAGAGTACTGAATGAGTTGCTTTTATTGCATTTGGAAGATTATGCATACCTTATACATAGTTTATACTTGTTTGTTTTTTCAGTCCTTAGTAGCAAATCTTGAAAGGAATGTGCTGGGCCTGGATTTAATTGGATACAACCTTTATTATATTTTTCAGACACACACACACACACAAGAAGTTCTTTTTCTATTCTGTCGCCTTGCTCTCAGTAGACGTATTTGACTGCTTAACATGTCTAAAGTTAATATTGTGGTGTTTCCCCGAGCTTTTGCTCCTTATGGAAGCCTGTTTTGGTCAGTACTTAATTTTTGTTTTTGTTTTGTCAGCAGCCATGCAGCAGGTCTTAGACAACCTTACTGATCTGCCGACATCAACAGGCGCTGAAGAAATAGACCTGATTTTTCTTAAAGGAATTATGGAAAACCCTATCGTAAGATCACTTGCTAAGGTATTTAAATTTGCTGCTTTGAGTAGAATCTGGAAATGTTTTAACTCTTACATTATTATGTGAACATTGAGTACGGATTGAGGTATCAACAACACGTTGGTACATCATATTAAAAGACTTGAAGGCCAGCTTGAAGGTGAAGAGTTGGTATAGTGTAATTTCTGGGCATGCTGGTTAATTGTTATATAGAAGAATCTAGAGGAAGAAGAAAAATTCAGAGACTACAGAAATAATGTGGTTACATTATTTATGAAGAAAAAATCATAATATTTGAAATTAGAAGCAGTTGATTTTAATGTAGTCTTGTAACCACTGTTCTGTGCAAAACCCATATGCCTTCTGACTTTTAATGTTTTTGCCAGAGATGAAAACTGAGAGCAGTAACCTTCATTATCCCATGGCATAAACAAGTTTTCTTTTCGTCTTTAGCTCAAAAATACTTTCTGATATGCCAGGAAAATAGTCTTTCCATGCCCCTTCCCGGATCTCAGACTAATGCTTTTACCTTTGATTGTCAGCTCTCTAAAACATGGATTATTCTAAGGTTTTGTTCTTGGGTTACAAAAATCTTTTACGTATGGGTGGTAGTGATCAATTATAAATATGTAAGGTGATATTTGCAAAAAAATCTTCGGACTCTGTAATTAAAACGTAGCTGGTCTTACCACTAGGAAATGCAGTCAAATATTGTACATCACTTAAATTCATTCTTAATCTTACTTCATAAAAATAAACTCCTTTCATGAGGAAAACCCAGTTAACTTAAATACAACTGTCTCTTTAATAGGAATAGACATCTGAAAGCAGTGCCCTCTGGGCAGGTGTGAAATCCTGTGTAAAGCTAAAGGATTGTTGTCCAGGGATTTTGTTCAGTATAAAAATCTGGAAAGGAAAACTTCTCATGAGAATTCATATAAGAATTTACTTCTGTTTAGCTGTTCAAAAAATTGGTTTTAAGTTGAAGACATGGCATAGTAATAAACTTAGAAGTAATAAAAGTGTCTTATCTGCTGGTGAGATGACAGCAGAGGGAAAGATTTGTGTACTAAATTTCCTAGAGTAAGTAAAAGCATTTTTTTACTGATGATGGAAACAACGTTAAGTATCTGCTGCATCTTAATATTTATCATGAAGAAAATGTTCATTGCAAAGCCTTTTTTTCTTATCAAGAATTTGAGCTTTAATGGCCAATTACAATTAGGTGGAATTTAATGACTAGCAGATGTAAAAAAAGTGCTTGTAATGGAAACAGATTCTTAACTGTACACATGCTTTATCTAGAATGCTTAAAGGTTTTGATTGTGTTCACGTGGCGTGACTGCACTCATATTTGTAATTATTTTGGAAAAATCCTCAGTCTTAACCAGCAGTGCTAAATAAGGATAAGATCAAAACACATTTGGTGAAGTGTATGTAATTCACATATATATCAATTTGTCCCTAAAATACATAAACTTGCTTTTATATTAGAAGAGCTGGTTTTACCAGAATTAGCAGTTGTCTGAGATGGTTACATTATTTAAGCAGAATGATTTCAAAGCAGGCCAGAAATGCAAAAGCTTTTTCATTTTTCTTTGTTAGCCAGTTGTTAAGAGTAATCATTATGCAAAGTATGCCAAAAAGAATGAAAAGAAACTTAGGGAAATGTGCTGCAAGCCATACAAACTTATTTTCTCCTTTTGGTCCTTAAATAAATGGAGGCGAGCAATAAGCATAGTAGTTAGTTTATAGTATTTCGTGGTGCAAAGTTTGGCTGGTCTTTTAAAACTGGGTCACATTAATTTCATACTTTTCCTGTATAGAATAAAGGCAACAAGGTAGAAATTACAGATTTTTTCGGGATGGGGTTCTTTCACTGAACCTTTCCACTTTTCAGTAGGTGGTAGAGGAGCAGAGAACTAACTGTTATAATTGGAAAATGTTTTTTCCTGTCACTAATGTTTATAGAATCATAGAGTAGTTTTGGTTGAAGGTGGCCTTTAAAGGTCACCTTGTCTAACCCCCTTGCAGTGAGCAGGGACATTTTCAGCTAGATCAGGTTGCTCAGGGCCCCATCCAGCCTGACCTTGATTGTTTCCAGGGATGGAGCATCTACAACCTTTCTGGGCAACCTATTGCAGTGTTTCACCACACCCATCCTGGATTCTTCCTTATATCTAGTCTCAATCTACCCAAAATCGTTATGCCCTGTCGTGTTGCTAAAAGCCCTACTAAAAACTTTGTTCCCATCTTTCTTGTAAGCCCCCTTTAAGTATTGAAAGACTGCTAGAAGGTCTTCCCAGAGTCTTCTCTATTCCAGACATAACAACTCCAACTGCCTATCTTTCCTGTGCTGAAGTTTGTGTTAATTCTAGAGATTAGTTAGGACTGATTATGCTTTTTGGAAAATAGTTGTTGATCTTGGAACATGCATGAATTCTCCTCCATTTTGCTACTGAACTATGGTATCAAAATTCTCTTCTCCTGGAATTGTTAGCTGTTCTTTCAAACCTCAAAACTTTATCTTCTTTCTGCTGTTGCACTATTGCTTTTAGGATTGTAGCCTAAAAGCAGACCTACAGCAGACCAGGTGAATGCCCAGCCCAGGCCAAGGAAACATCTTGGGAGTAACCTAGAAGTGTTTAGTCCAGTATTTAAGATGTCAGATTGTTGGAGGTAAAAGCCTTACTATGTGAGCATTTGGCAAGTATGATAAATACTGAATGCACAAAAAGGCTCAATTCAGTCTCAGTGTTTCTGAAATGTTCAATTGAAATGGAAAAAAAAATTTGCAATATCTAAGTTAGGTATTCCTGGGGTTTTTTTAACTTATTCACACCATTCCATATCCTGCTACTCCTCAACATATTACAGAATCAGAGATTGTTCAGTGATAAAACTTCCTTTTCCCCAGTATATACATGGCCTTCATTTTGGAGTGAAGGGTGAGGATATTTGTATTGGGATTATATCACTCAGTGTTGGTGGTATTTTAAAAACAATGAGTGAGAAAAAAGGTAATCCATATTATCTAATCTTATAAAGATTTTGCAGTTATGTTTAAAAATCACTAGATTTGTGTTACTTGCTGTAGAAGAAGTAAACTTTAAACAAAGGATATTGTTTACTGTATGTTTTATGTACAAAATAGCATTCCCTCACATTAAGGAGAATGTGCGTAGGTGCCGAGCTTCCTGTAACTTTGTAATCACAGTCATTTGGTTTGTGTGTGTTGGTGTTGGAGAATGCTTGAAATGCCTTTATGTTAAGTTAGCCTTTCCAGAGTTTGGTCATCAGTCTTGCAGAAACAGTATTTTATAGATATGAAGTACAATTTAATACTCAGATGATGTCAGGAAGCAAAGTTTTCTGCTTTTAGCAAAATTTTATTTTATTGTCTGTTTTAAAGCACTAATAAGAGAGAAGAAGTGCTCACATACCTTCAAATTGTATCTATGGGAAGTATATATAGATGACTCTGAATTATACCTTTTATGTATTTGTTTTTTATATGCTAAAGTAATTGCTCTTTTGTAAATTTCTTGTTGCTACAGTGTTGAAAATAACTTTTAATTGAGAATCTGAGTTATTTTTGGCCTCCTCTTATTCTCTAGTTCTATGGTAGCGCACTGTCTGTAATAAATAAGTATTCAGAGATGCTCCTCTTCCTGCTCAAAGCACCTACCTTTCAATGGATTTCAGTATCTGCAGAGTTTAGGAAAGGATTATGTCTGCAGGAACAGCTCTAGAAATAGATGAAATGTTATCAAAGAATCACAGGGTGGTTGAGGCTGGAAGGGACCTCTGGAGGGCATCTGGGCCAACTCTCCCTGCTCGAGCAGGGCCACCTGGAGATGGTTGCCAAGGACCGCATCCAGACAGCTTTTGAATATCTCCAAGGAGGGAGACTTCCATCTTCTCTGGGCAACCTGTGCCAGTGCTCAGTCACCCTCACAATGGAAAAAGTGTTTCCTGATGTTCAGGAAGAGCTTCCTGTGTTTCATTTTATCCCCACTGCCTCGTGTCCTGTCACCGCTCACCACTGGAAACAGGCTGTCTCAGTCCTCTTTGTATAGTACACCTTTGATACACATTGATGAGATTGCCCTGAGCCTTCTCTTTCCAGGCAGAACAGTCCCAGCTTGATCAGCCTTTCCTCAAATGTGAGGTGCTCCAGACCCTTCATCGTATTTGTGGCCCTTCACGGAGCTCTTTCCAGAGTGTTCCGGGTGTGGCCTCACTAGTGCTGAGAAACACTCACTCTTCTATTAACACTTTTAATGCAGCCCAGGATACTGCTAGCTGCCTTTGACTCTGACTTCTCTTTAGCATTTCCTCAGTTAGGCAGATTTTTCTGTAGAATGTGCTGTTTGAAAGGTGTTTGAGTGGGAGGAGCCTGGGGTAAATGTTTTTCTTGCAGACTCTGAAAAGATCCCACAGTTCCTTTTTTGCCCTTCTTCTAGAAGGTGTATTTGTCCAGGATTCTGAAGCAGGAAAGGTCCTGAGGTGCTGTACTGTTGAAAGAGCAGTGCTTGGTGTGTATAGCATAGAGGAGATAAGGGCCTACAAGCTTCTCTGGCATGTGCTGCTTATAAAGTTTGTTGGGTCATGTCGTTGAGCGTGCAAAATCCTTCAGCAGTTAAATCAGTTTATCCTATATACATTTTTTCTGGCTTTCGTGCTAAGGATTGCACTGAGAAATTACTTTAAAAGTTTATAAATTTGAACCACTTGAAACTTATTTACATTATAGTCTCATATATTTAATCTTACAGGCTCATGAGCGACTGGAAGATTCTAAACTTGAGGCTGTCAGTGACAACAACCTGGAGCTGGTGAATGAAATTCTTGAAGACATCAGTCCCTTAGTAAATAAGGATGAAAATATTGCAGAATTGGTTGGAATACTCAAGGAGCCTCATTTTCAGGTGCCACCTTTTTCCTGTATGTTACCAACTTACTGTATCAGTGTCCACAAACAAATCTAGGAATAATAATGAAGCAGAACCTGAACTATAGCAAACTGTAATATGTAGGATTTTACTCCAAATGAAAGGTAAAGCAGAAGCCATGTGGGGTTACAAATAAGCATGATTTTATTCTTTGATATAATTTCAAAAATGCCTTTACTCACTGTGTTAAATTCCACTGGAGTTTCTGTTATAAATCTTGGACAAGCTTTTACTTCCTGTATGACTGGAGTTTCCATAACAATTCCCTGAAGGCTTGCTTCATCCATAACATTTCCAGGTGATCTGAGTTCCTGGTCGTGGGCATTGTGCATTTCAGTTCAGTTGTTGGCATTCGTACCCTTGTGTAAGACATACGGTTTGCAGAGTGAGTGAACGTGATTCTTCTGTGATCTGATCTGCACTGCAGCTGAAGCTGAGGCTCTGCATCCCTCTCACTGTTGCTCTGCTTAAGTGAAGTGTTGATGTATTGTTGTCAAAAGCAGATATTTTTCCATTTTGCTGTTTCTATGACCAGCTCATGTACTGAGCCTCGCAGATCAAGGTTTGAAAATCCGTGGTAGATTCTGGCCTCTCTAGGCAGGGTTCAGTGGACTTCACTACTAAGTTAAAGGTATCCTGTAGAAGAACATAAACGACCATTTGCCATGGTATAAGTGGGGTTCCTTTGGCAGACAGGTATGGAGTCATAGGCATTTTTGGGATAGATGAGTTTAAACACACTTTTTTCCCAGGTTTTATATTACATGTTATACAAACATAGCAGTGAGATATATTACTGTTTAACATGGATAAACACTTGAAATGCTGTTGGTTGTATTGTGGCCTGTTGGAAGAGGGATCACTTCAAGAACTCAGCTTTTGGGGCAGTAGCTCTTCTGAGTTCCTCTGTCTCTCCTGTGCTGGCCTCTCTTGTGTTCTTACTTGTCCAGAAAGGCATCATAGCTAAGATGATTTGGAGATGTACTGGTGCATAAACCTACAAATCAGTCTCTGATCTTGTAGAAAAAATTGATACTTCAAAAGGACTGGATGAGTTTGGAGGAATTGGTAGTTAAAATGCAAAAGGATTAGAACTGAGGGCCAACTGGTGCAGTGACAGATCTGACATTGTGTTAGATAGAGAAAATAAAGCTGAAAGTCAAAGAGGATGATGAATCAAAAGATGAAAAGGGCATAACAATTGAAGTGCTGCATTTCAAAAGGCACAGTAGCAATGATCTCTGGAGAGAGATGGCAAAGGCCAGAGAGAAGCTTGGGTAAAGGATCTTTGGGGTGAAAACTGGAAATGGCCTGTAGGAGGCTGAGATCAAATAAGAATTTTTTTTTGGGTGAATAGCCAGTACTGAGGCAAATGTAGCATTTATTCCTGTTCAGTGGTCAGATCTACAGAGAGGCAGAATGTGATGCTGGTGTCAGATACTTCATTACTTCAGACTTAAGCAATTTAAACATGTAATTTAAAAGTTCCAAAATAGCTGGTGAACTAGAATGTCAGTATTTGTGCTCTTTCTTGTGCCTTTTTTGTTTCTTGATATATAAGGAGCAGACATGAAACTGCATATATGCTACCTTAACTTTACAGTTTTGCTCTGATTTTCTGTTAGTGCTTCCTAATTGCATGTTAAAGGTCCATTTAGCAAACATCTCTTCTGTTTTCCTTCCCTGTTCCAGCAGTAGGCATCTGGTGAAGACTGTAAGGCTAGAACAAGCCAACAGTGATACCTTCCACAACATGTTGGGAAGATTTAGTGATTTGTTGCTCAGACTTCTAAATGCGAAGTAGTATCATCCACCTGTGGTTTTCTTCCTTGAGCTTATTCAGTTGTTTTTTTGAACCCATGTGAAAATCTGTCATTCACAGCATCCCCTATCTGAATGGAGACTGTGCTCTTTTGGTTTTGAGACTGTCTCCTGTCAATTTCACTTAATATCCCCTTCCTCTTGTGCAGGGAGAAAGTGAACAGTTTTTCTTAATCAGCTTTTCCATGTTACTTGTGGTTTGAGAGACCTCATTGTGTCTGTCTGTGTCAAGTAAATAAAATGAAGGGAAGCAAAGCTGTATACAGCGTGAATTTATGAAGTGGTGTCATAATTTCCATTGCATTTCCTACTCATGGCCTAAAGGTTCCTAGTATTTGGTTTGCCTATTTAACAGCTCATGAATAGAACAGAAAAGTTCAGTTAGAAGGGACCTACAGTGATCATCCACTCCACCTGTCTGACCAATTCAGACCTGACTGGAAATTAAAGCCTGTTATTAAGGGTGTTGTTCAAATGCCTGTTAGACACTGACAGACATGGGGCATCAACCACCTCTTTAGGAGCCTATTCCAGTGTTTCACCACCCTTTCAGTAAAGAAGAGGTACCTCTAGGTTCAGGGAATGTAGAGGTGGATTGTTTGTTAGGCTCAGTTTGGTTTTGTATTGTTTACATATCTGAGATACCATTTCTGAGTCTGTCAGTTAATATATTAAACTAGGATTGTGTTTTCCCTTGCAGTCTGTGTTGAATTTCATTTGCCTTGTTCTCAGTCTGTTGCTCATGAGGTGCCTGCAGGTTACAGTCAGTTGTTTTAGTCCTTCAATAGTTCATCAGCAAACTCAGTCATTTCACTTTCTCATCCCCGTCTCCTAGGTCATTTATCTGACATGTCAGTGTATTGGCAGGTGTAGAACTGAGCCCAGATGCCTGTGGAAATCACCTGACGACATGAATTCTGAAAACTAAAAATACTGTATTCCTGGCACAAATTTTCTGTCTTTTAACCAATACTTTATGCCACTTGAAATTCTTACTGCTTATCCTGTTGTAGTTTTGTTTCTTTAAAAGACCAAAGGCCTTATGGAAATTGATTTGTATTAACAACTCTAACTGCCTTGTTGCCGTGCTTGGTGACTCTTCCAAGGAATCTGACTGAATTTGAGAAGCATGACTTCCTTTATTAAAGCATGTTGATGCTTTCCCATGATCTGTTTTGTCCAGTCATTCTGGGTTTTATGGAAACGTCTAATTTGTTCAGTATCAGCATCACACTTACTGTTTTGCAGTTTGTTGACTCTTCCTTAGAACCCAGTTTAAAAATTCATGTCATGATTATTGCTTTCTCTATAGCGTTGGGTGAGTCATGGGCATGTAAGAAAAGTACAATGCAACTTCATTGGCTGCAAAACTGAGATTGCACAAAAAGGACAAAAAAGTGTGAAAGGAAGAGAAAAGAGATGTTAAGATAGTTAAATGCTGCCCTGGAGAACTAGCCTATTCATCATTCTATCAGAATTTGAATTAATTTTTTTAAAAAGTCTGAAGAAGCTTTAACTTGTATTTTTAAAATTTATTTTCTCTGTGCCTGTTGTGAGGCATTCAGTCACATTTGCAGAAACAGTGAACTGTTTTGGCTGCTGCGTACAGGCAAAAGTACCTATGTACTTAGTTCTTTAAAATAGATCTGCTGTGATTCAATTCTGAAGCCAGAAATTAGGGAGAATTTTCAGCCCTTAATTTTGTACTTCTGTTACCCATGTGGAGGCAAGGAACAAAATCAGCTGAGGCCAAAGTACTATTATTTTATATAACTGTTTTTATTTAACTGATATCATAGTTATGACCACTGTAGAAGAGCTTCTAGGACAAACTGCAGACCAAAATGTGGGTATAATATCTTTTTTAAGGCTTGGGAAAGCTATATGTCTCCCTCTCCAAAAAGGAAACAGAAAATTACCTAAATATTCAAGAAATAACTGCTGTCCTTTCTGCCTCATTTGGTGCAAGGAGGCAAACTCCAAATTCTCCAAGAAAGGAAGAAGGAAAATACAATGTCAATTGCATTTATAGAAAATGTCATTTGCATCCTTTCTCCAGTTCAGGAAAAGTGCAAACAACCCAACCTGACTCTTTAAAAGTTTCATGGACCCTACTGTATAATTGGTTTACAGGCTGACTTTGTATTTTACAAATGAATGGTGCCACTTTATCACAATGTCACCTTACAGTTGTAACCTGCCTTGACATACAAGTATAAAATGTGATATACAAGGCATCAGTGCAGTAGTTTGTTTGAATGTATCATTTAGTGCTAGAAATACCAAATTATAGGACTTCATTTTTTTCTACACATTTTGTAGAAGAGCATTTGGGAAGGACTAACTCTGGAGTACAGGTGCATGTGTGGCTGTGTTATTATTCCCTCTCTTTTCTCCTTTCTGATTTCATTCCTCTTTTTTTTTTCATCCCTTCCATTTTTTACCCTTAATAGTTTTAACTGAACTTTTCAGAGGTCAAAGTGTGAAAGTTCTAATGAGTTTCACAGTATTGATGGCTGGCCAGTAGGTCAGTACGTGTTGGAGACCCAGCTGGCACATGCAACACATGGAAAAGGCTGTAGCAAATCTTAGCAGATGGTAGCTGGAGAGCAGAAGACAGGAGTGGTAAGAGAGGTTGCCTTGGGGGAAGAAGAAACAGTTAAAGGTTTTCACAGTGTTGGAGTCGTTAAACATGCAGAAGAATCACTTCTGCCTCTTCTTCAGTGGAAGAGCTTGTTCTTTTATTTTCACCTTTCCAAGAATTAGCCAGACCATTCATCCTAAATAGATTCTGCTGGCAATAAAATACTTCCTCTGAAAAGCAGCTGGTATTGTCTTCTAATAGGTAGGTTTATAAGGGCTAATCATACCTTTAAAATGTTTCATTTAGAAAAAGTGATCTTAAATTGCCTCCTAGAGAGATATTAATATATTGGGTTATTTTCACCACATATTCCTGTGTTCTTACCAGCCTTCCTGATTTTTCTAAGGTCATAAGTGATTTCCTCACTTTTCTAGAAGAGCCTTTAAAATGTGTTCTTTTTACATGAACATTAGGGGCCTCTAGTCCATTTATTAAATTCTAATATTTAAACAAGGTTATCAGGGAAGACTAGCACACATTTAGGACATAAAACAGGAAAGGAAATATTTTAAATACTTCTAGGCCTAAAGTGTTAGGAAAGGAGTCCTGAATTCAAGACTATAGAGTCATTCTGCTCTTGTGTATTCCTTCCCACCACAGCCCGCAGTTTGTAATTTAATTGTTGTTTTGGATCAGAATTGGGGAAAGAGTTATTATATTATTTAGAGCAATGCTTCATAACATGTTTAGATTGTGCTGAGAATTTTTTTACGAAAAACAAATGTTGAATTTGATCTTGGCTTCTGCACTGCAGAGAGCCCTGAATGTTTAATGTTTCTCTGTTTACTGAATTTTTAATTATGTTTTTAAATTATTTTTTTACCTGTCAAATATATGCAACCACAGAAAACTACTGTGGAGAGATCAATATCTTCTAAGTTTATGGATTGTTCTTTTACAGTATCTTGCATGAAGCTATCATACTGTCACAGGACTGGGTATCCGTTGTGTGTTACCTCTTGTGCTTTGTAGGAGTTCTTCTAAATGCCTTATTCTGACAATATTGGCATTTTTTCATGAGAACCTTTCTACAGCTATCCAGTCTTGGATAGTCAGCTGATCCTGTTTACAGGAGGAAATTTTGTATGGAGGAAACTTTGAACCATTTTATGGTGTTTGATCAGTCCATGTTGTTTTGCAGATTTTGGCAATGGTTTTGTAAGTGTTCCAGCACCAGTATGGACAGGTCAGATTCCAGGGGAGCTCTGGAGTTGCAGGAGCACAGGATATCACTTTTTTGATATCACAAGAAAGAAACGAGAGAAGTTCATGCAACTGTATTTCTCAGCTCACTCAACCATGTTCCCGAAATAAGAAAGTAATTTAGCGACATAAAATGTTGGCGAGCAGTCCGGCAGTGGTACAGACATGGCCTCCGTTGCCAGGTGCCTGTGCTTAAGTGTTCTTCAGGACTGTAAGTCATGACCTGGCTGGCTGGAAACAGGCTTATAAAACTGGTACAGACTCTTGAGTTTCAGAACTGAGAGTTAGGTGTGGGACACTAACAAGTTAACTATGCCTTAAGGAAACCAATGAATGACTTTTCTTAAAGGAACCACTTTATAGTTGTGGGCAGCAGTGTACAGTGCCTGGCAGTCCTTCTGTGACTCAAGGCATTGTGTAAATAGTAGGAAAAAGATCCTGTGACTGAGAGATGGTTAAGTAGCAGTTGTATGAATTTATGCTTATCCATAAAACGGAGTGGTTAAAAAGGATCAGAATGTGGAATGGGATCAGATTTAAGAACTGAAGAATTTTACAGAGTATGTTAATTTGAAAAGGATGACACAGACTTTTATCTTAGTAGGCTTTTTTGACTGTGGATCAGATTATAATCTATAAATTGCATTACCATTAAAGGGCAGAGAGCTGTACAGGCAGCTTTGTGAGGCTTCGTGAGAAGTATAGTGGGTTGTGGTCAGAAACTTCAGAGACAATTTGTTCTAGCATGTGACCGGAAAAAACTGGAAGTTTCATACCGCTGTATCTACCTGGTTTTATGAGTGCTAATCTGTAAAAATGTGTAGCTGATGCAAATTAGTTTCATTTTGGAAATGCAGAAAGATCCAAAAATATGTCGTTTGCAAACATTGGCAGAGAGATCTATTCTCCTGGTTTCTGGATTGGATGTGTCTTGGATAGTGAAGAATTAGAAATTGCTACCATCTGACAGCTGCTTGATTTAAATAAATGATTGTTTTTCCTATTTAATTTGATTTGATTTGTGTCCACAGTATCAGAGCAGCCACAATAAGCAGCTGTCTTTACAGTCTTAATGAAAGGGGCAAAATCGGTGAATTAATGCTTCCTTCTAACCTCAAGCTGAAGTATCAGCAGGTTCATCGTGTAATGAGCAGATTAAAATGACTGTTCAGTTTTGTGACACTTGAGGGCTTGCATGCTGACCTTAGCACTAACCTAATGTGGTTGCACAGTCTTTAGCTTAGAGGTAGCTTATGGAAGGGTAGAGCAGACAGCATAGCAAATGATTACTGTTACCTGCTCGCCTGCTCTGCTTCCTGGTAGTTTGCTGTCTTCCTCTGACGTGTGAATGTCAGTACCAGTGATAGTCCCCATGGTGTCTTCTCTTTGTAGCTACTTAGGTGACACCAGTCAGTAATCTGCCTTAAGGCCGTACCTGACCAGTCGCTGTTTGAAACAAAGCTGTGTCGTTGGAGGCGCAGTAGGCATCTCTTCTGCTTGCTGCTTCTCTCTCTGTATCAGTGTGACTCCCTGTGCTGTGAGATGCTTTATCTTGGACTGTTGTGTATGATGGCTACAGGGCGTTCCTTTTCCTCTCATAGAATCACAGAATGGTTTAGGTTGAAAGGGACCTGAAAGATTATCTTGTTCCAGATCTCCCACCATGAGCAGGGACACCTTACACTAGAAGGTGACAGGAAGACAGAAAGTCTCCACTGTCTTAATGCACAAATTTGATTCTGGTTTACCTGTATGTATTGTCTTATAAATTTTTCTTAAGATATCTTTTATGAGAAAATCATGCCTAAATTGCATTGTCTTCCAAACATGATTATATTCATTTGGATCTCCTCCTTCTACCTTGTATTTATGTATGTGGACTGGTGAAAACACCATTAACCCTAAGGTCTGAGCACTTGTCTTCCAGAAAGTAAATTTTGTCAGCTTGGATTCGTTTGATGGTAGAATTCTGCCTTGGCTTTATGCAAGCAGGAAGCACTTATTCTTCAGATGGCTAGAAATCTTTGCATACCTATCATTATCCAAATTACTGTGGAGGAAAATTTTATTGCATTAAACACAAGTATCTAATTATGAGTTATCTTCATTTTTTGCAGTGGGTTGTTCGTTTACTGCAACCATTTGCTCAGATACTGTCTCATTAGGTGAAAGACTATTTTCGGTACTCCTTTTTCTGTCTTCTTCCCTTGTAACATCACACATTCCTCCTCAATTTAATTTCCTATAAGAAATTAATTCCTATATTTCCTTAAGAAGCTGTATTTTTATTTACAAGATAGCATATTTGCCAAGGCAATAGGCTTATCAGTTTATGTGAGCACTTGTGTGTCTGGTTTTTCTTTATTTCATGTGAAGTAAGAGTATTATGACCTGGTCCCGAAAGGACAGATTCAGTGGTTATTCAGCACTAAATCCTTTCACAAATGGTTATTTCATGACTTTAAGAAAGATTTTTTTTCTGTTCCTTTGCAGTCACTCTTGGAAGCACATGATATTGTGGCTTCAAAATGTTACGATTCCCCTCCTTCTAGCCCAGAAGTCAATAATTCTTCAGTGAACAACCAGGTTGTTCCGGTCGATGCTATTCGTATCCTTGGGATTCACAAAAGAGCAGGAGAACCACTGGTAAGTAATTGAGGATGAATGCATCTTTAGTTTAAAGTACTAGTGAAAACATTTGCATGTACCTGATTTCTTGCAGTATGTTTTAATTATTTCTATTATGTTGTGTAATTTAATGGGTGATAAACTCAGTACTGAGAGCTTGAAATAAGAAGATACTTTCATGTGCTCCATCCCATTCTCTCCAAGAAGTAATGGGGTAGTGATTAGGCAGTCACTGGGCTGAATGACCTGCTAGCATAACTGACTAATGCAATATCTGTTTGGTCCTGATATGAGATGACAGGATTGCATGCAATCCAGAACAACAGTCATTTTTCAGTCATATGAGAACCTTGTGTGAAAGCACTTCTGTGTCACCTGGTGCTTCTCTGTATCGGGAGCTTTTACACTGTAGTAGCTGTAACTGTTTTCATTAGAGTAGGTCGAATATCCTACAGCTGTGTATTTGTGCTTGAGATAATGATGAAATGAAACTGAAATTCAAACAGTGGTAAACTGGGTGTCATCTACCTCTTTCAGGGTGTCACATTCAGAGTTGAGAACAACGATCTGGTAATAGCCCGAATTCTTCATGGAGGAATGATAGATCGGCAAGGTCTTCTGCATGTAGGTGACATTATTAAAGAGGTGAACGGCCATGAGGTTGGAAACAATCCAAAAGAATTGCAAGAACTGCTGAAAAACATCAGTGGAAGTGTCACTTTGAAGATTCTCCCCAGCTACAGAGACACTGTCATTCCTCAACAGGTCAGTAGCACATTTCTGATGATTCTGTGAAAAGAACTTCTGCTTAGTACTTTATTGTGTAAGATTCTCTAAGATTCTGGATTAGACATATCTTGATTATTTTGTGAATATAATGCTAGGAGGAAGAGTAAAACCTGTATTTACCTTTAATTATATTTTAGAAATGGGTTAATTCACCTAATATGCCTGCCTAAAAAAACTCAGATTAGTGGGTAAAATTGTTAGGCATTTGTATGCTACATATAAAGCACGTTTCTCTGACCTAGTGACCTCTTATGACCTGACCACAATCACACTACATGCAGTGAACTGTGTGTGTTTGTAACATGGCTGGTGTCTTGAATTCATAGAATTCAGAAACATATTGAATTCAACAGATGAGCTTGAACTCGCTGACTTCAGTGGGAGCTTGGATGGTGGCTATTCCTTATCCTTTTGTTGTTGCTGTAGGCTTCAATTTCTCCATGGCAGAAGTGACTTCCTGAGCTAAATCAGTGCCTTTGAAACACCGTATAAGATGCCCTTGAGGTAGTGAGTCTTAATGCCTGTGACTATAACAGGCTGTGCTTCCACTGAGTAGTGCCTGAGGGAATGTGCTCTATTGAGGCAGGTGCAGGGCTTCCTTTGCTCCCCAGCCTGGTACAAAGAGAGTCAAAGATGTTTTCAGTTCAATCATGCAGCCTACTGTTTCTTCTCCTGCATCAAATTTGAGTCTTAAGCAGCTGCATAGCCTGGTACTTTTAAAACACTGAGTTTGTGGCAAAAATAATTCTTAAGATTCCACAAGCCTGAAATACAGTGCTCACATTCCAAGAATTTCTTGTATTTTTAAGTAATTAAAAGTCAGAATTCTAAATGAGTTGTATGCACTGAAATGCAAAAATGAGCATTTTGTAATACACTGTCCAAATGGAACAGATTTTTTCATGTTTATCATGAAGCTACTTCAGCCAAGGTTTGCACTGTTGATTATTCTGTCCCAGCTGGTGTATAACTTTTTCCCCCTAGACTGTATTTTATGCAACTTGGATCATGTCAAGCTTTTTATGCTGTAGGTGAAGATACTACTTCAGTTTGACTGTAGGTGAAGATACTACTTCAGATAGATTAGTCAGAATGTATTTTATAATGCTTAAGCTTTGTTAATTTTTATACATTTCAGGTTTTTGTGAAGTGTCATTTTGATTATAATCCATATAATGACAACCTCATCCCATGCAAAGAAGCAGGTTTGAAATTTTCTAAAGGAGAAATTCTTCAGATTGTAAACCGGGAAGATCCAAATTGGTGGCAGGTTAGTAAAAAGATTAAAATAAGTAAAATAAAAAACTGAAAAGCATCAGTAGTTGCCTTAATAATAAACTCTCTAAATTATGATCTACTTCCATTTAACAGTAGGTACATGAAAAAATATTTACACTGCAATCCAATTTCAAGCTAATATAAACATATGAAGTTGAAACACTAAAGGAAATGGAATGTTTTAAGTTGTATATGTAACTCTCATTTTATTGTTAGTGCTGTTTATTTGTCTTTATTCTTGTATTATAAGCCTGGACATTCCCAAATCAGTTTAAGGTGGACAATTTCTAGCAAAAAAGTCTTAGGTTTACTATAATTGTGGTAAACCTTCCCTGACAGCAGCTGTGGAAGAAGTGGACCCCTTCCTGAGTGCTCAGAGTTGAGGAGAGGGAAATTAATCTTGTGGATTTGAAGGGGGTGAGAACAGCTGTTTGGAGAGTCTGTATGTTTTATTTCTGCAGTGGTGGTCAGTGTCTGTGAGCTGTATGATGCAAGCTCATAGTCACAGTGTTTGGCACTGTATTTCAAATACTAACAGTTCATCCTGGTTTAAGGTGGTATTTCTACATTCAGTCCTTCAGTAGAAATGTAATCCAGTGCTTATGCTATGTTTATTTTTTCCAAGACACTATACACAGAATTAAATATTATCAGTGCCTTTGAAAATGGGATGAATGAACCTTTAAGACTTTTTTCAACGGACATCCTCAAAACCGGCAAAGAGTTTAGCATTACTAGTTTCTCTTTCTACCCCTACATTGCACATTCTTTGCAAGGTAACAAGCAGGAGAGAGGCAGACATTACCTGAGAACAAGATACATGACTTCTTTAAAAGCAACAAAAACGTTCCAATATACATCAACAGCTGCTGAATTTTGTTGCTTCTCAGTGACAGTAATAACAGAAACAAAGACAATAAAAAGTGTGAGGAAAGGCTGAAAATTTATTGCTGCCAACTTAATTAGTTTCAGAAGTAGACACTCCAGAACTCCAGAGGAGTTTGATGTTTAGCTCCCATGCTGACTTCTGTATTGCCTTTCAAACTCTCCAGTTGTAACTTGTGGGAGTCCAGGAGAAATTAATCTTCAACATTCAATCTGGCAAAATTGAAATGTGTTAAATCAGTATAGTGTATTGCTATGCAGATCATGCCCCAGGAAAAAGAAGCTTAGTTTTTACTTATGCTTTCTAGAAATGCTAGACTGTTAATGAAAACTTCATACTGTAAAAAATCGTTTAGTCATAGATAAAAGCATACAAGTTGAAAAGCAAACATCTCCTGTTAGCAAAAGAAGGATTTATTGCAAGCAAAAGATTTATGGAGAATTAAACACTTCATAACTGTGTTTGTGTGTGTTAAGCTTGCTGAGAATTGAAGATTGCCATGAAATTATTTTATAGAGAATTTTAGCCAAATTTTCATTACTAGGAATACTTAAGTTACTAAGATTTTAAATCTGTAGTTGCTTAGTGCAAAAAGCTTGAAGGCATGATTAGGGATGTGTTACTGGCATTCACTGGAAAATGACAGTTAATAAACTGCACTGGAACCTGTTTGGAGCAGCTCAAGAATATAAAATTAATATACTATATACTAGAAAATCTTGAGTTTTGTCTCCTGAGACTTCAGTATCTGGAGCCAGAGAATTCCACTTGGGAATTTTACCAAAGTTTTATGGCTACAGGAGCTTATTAATGTAATGGGAACCAGTAATGAAACTTGCATCTATTTTACTTAAGTTTTCTGAATTTTAATACTCAATAGCAAGACACTATTCCTGTAAAGGAGAATTTTAATATTTACATCTGACTTTGAATTTCCAAGTCTTAGTAGTAAATGTATCAACACTCACCGCTGAGAACCTAGCAGTGAGGAAGTCAGTCAACACCATGTTAATGAGAAAAATGCTTCTCACAAGTTATAATAATTTGTTTGTTTGTTTTTCCCCCAGGCTAGTCATGTCAAAGAAGGCGGAAGTGCAGGTCTAATTCCTAGCCAGTTCCTCGAAGAGAAGAGAAAGGCTTTTGTTAGGAGGGACTGGGACAACTCAGGTGAGATTTAGTGAATTTCAGGAGTAGATTTTGCTCTGACTCCATTTGTTTTTCTTTTCCTGCTTTCATAAATAATAGAAAAACTGCTGTGTGAGATTACACAGATTATTGTGAAATGCTGAATTTTATATTTTGGCTTTGGCTGAAGGATAAAGGGTGAAGTCTTTATGTTTAGTGTTCAAAGATACATGAATCAGTTTTGCCACCTGGTGATGAAAAGCTGAATGAGGCGGGACAGGCAGTGTGCACTTTTCAAAAATTTTTTTAATATATGCACTGAAAGTTAATAAGCTAAATATTAATTTTTCAGCTGGTTTCTTTTCTAGAAAAATAATTTTTTTTCTCTGTGTTCAGTTCTTTCTGTACCATTTGATGCGTTTGTAAAGAGATGTAATTTCTTGCCCTAGGATAGATACAATTCTAGAATAGTCCTTATAAATTTATTAATCTAAAATTTCATGTATTCTTGTAAATAAGCTTTGGAATTTAACAGAAATTGTGAGTTCATCTAGTTTTTTATTTTTAGGGCCTTTCTGTGGAACAATAAGCAGCAAAAAAAAGAAAAAGATGATGTATCTCACTACAAGAAATGCAGGTATCTCTTAATATTACATGAAAGTCAAAGTTCTTTAGGCTTCAAAACTTGCAGAGTGTAGTGTATCCAAAGTTAAAGATTTGCAGTAAAATAATTGATTATGTGATTGATAGATCAGATGGTTTTTATGGTTTAAAAGCAATAGTGACCAGTGTAGACATAGTCATGCTGAGTACAT
The DNA here is from genome assembly GCA_013398955.1 of Callaeas wilsoni. NCBI lineage: Eukaryota > Metazoa > Chordata > Aves > Passeriformes > Callaeidae > Callaeas > Callaeas wilsoni. The sequence continues at coordinate 41,114 of VWPU01001161.1, read as the reverse complement.
CACTTGGTGGGTGGAAATCAGAGAAAAACTGTGTGTTAAGAAAAAAAAGTGAAATGTTTGTTGCCAGGGGATGTGATTTTTCCCTTCTGTTCAGCATTAGTGAGGCCACACCTAAGTGTACTGGGCACCACCCCAGTGCAAGAGAGATGTGGACATACAAAGGTATTGAAGGGACTGAAGCATCTCACCCATGAGAAAAAGCTGAGACAGCTGGGAATGTTCAATCTGGAGAAGAGTAGGCTCAGGGCAGGTCTCATCAATGTGTACAAATACCTCAAGGAAGGATGCAAAGAGGATGGAGCTGGGGGGGGTGCTCTTTGCAGAATAGCCCAGGGACAGGGCAAGAGCCAACAAGCAACACGGGCTCTGTCTGAACCTCGGAAAACACCTTTTCCACTGTGAGGGTGACTGAACACTGGCACAGGATGTCCAGAGAGGTTGTGGAGTTGTCCTGCTTGGAGATACTCAACAATTGTCTGGATGTGGTCCTGGGCATTGGAGTGGACCAGATGCCTTCCAGAGGTACCTTTCAACCTCAACCATCCCGTGATTCTGTGGAAGTTCACTAATTGCTAATTACAGTTTTCCCCTTCTGATCAAACATAGACTTTCTCCTTGGAAGTAAAAGTGAGAACCTGACCTTATACTGTCCATGGAGGGATAACTATTTTATTTCCAAACCAATTTAAAGCAAGAAGCCTCGTATCAGACTTACTGCCCTCTGAGTGCTGTTTGTATTCACATGGAGTCTGTTGATAAATAGCAGGGCTACATTTTTTTTTTCTTGCAGCACTGAGTGTGTATTAAAGGTTTTTGTACATTTCTCAATGTAGAATTTGATCGCCATGAAATCCAGATATATGAGGAAGTAGCCAAAATGCCTCCTTTTCAGAGGAAAACCCTGGTCTTGATTGGGGCCCAAGGTGTGGGGCGAAGGAGTTTGAAGAACAGGTTTATTGTGCTGAATCCTACTAGATTTGGAACTACAGTGCCATGTAAGTTGTCAGCATTCCTATCGTAATATGATACTTTGAGTCTGATTAACTGGAAAGTACCTGATGTTTATCCTAGTGATTTGGTGTAGGAGTGATTTTGTCAGAGCATAAAAATTGTATTGAGTGGGAAAACAAAAGGCTCTTCCTGTTTTCAGACAACTGAACTAACATATGATTGTGAAAATATTTGTAACTAGCACTTAAATTTTACTGATGCTGCAGAAAACCAGTTTTTGTCTGTGCAGTATTTCAGTCTGTGGGTTTCTTCAGTGTCTGTCACCATCCATTACTGAGGGGATTCCAGAAGTTCCCAGTAGCCTTCTGTAATGAACAGCCAGTGGAGTTTCTCAGGTCTGCCTTTTAGTTTTCCAGCTGTGGACTAGGCATTATAAATTGTTGCTTTTGTATTAGAAATGTAGGGGAAAGCAGCAAACTTCCAGTAAAACTGAAGTAAGTGTTTGTGATCTCCAAGATTTGTATAACTATCTAATGTTTTACTATATCTAGCCTTAAGCACATGGTCTTTCATATTTTCCCCTATAAACAGCAGAAAAAAAACTTCCTTTACCTGAAGTAAGTTTCCTTGCCTTTCTTTCAGATAGTTTGCTCATTCACCTTTGTTTTTTTTAACTGCTCCCTCCTGTTTGACTGCTGACCAGAGAAGCCCACTCTAGCTACGTTATTATCCTCCTGCCATGTGCTTTTCAGAATATCAAAAATAGTCTGTTCCCTTCTGTTTCCAGTGGGCAAGAAATAGATCTGATAATAATGGGAGGAGGGACAGGTCTGAAGGATGAACTGTGCAAGATAAGAGAACCACTCTCTCTCATTTGCTGAATCTCTAGTATCAAAACTGGCCAGGGCACTTGTTTGTGTATCCCCAACCTGCTAACAAGGTTGACTTCCAAGTGTTACTTTTTTAAAGAAATCTTCCCCTGGGAATTTCATTATTTTATATTGGCAAAACAGTAAGAGACTTTTTATTGCTTCTAAAATTCTTATTGTATTTTAAAAAAGCCTTCAGAATTACTTATTTCTCTAAAATGCTATATAGATGCTTGAATATATGTAAGTAATGCAACACAGTGTTAAAGTGCTTTTACATGGAGTTCTTGAACATTCTTGAAAGGCATCAAAGTAAACTTTTCCCAATCTGATAGTCTATAATTATGCACATGCAATACCCAGTTTATTGTATAAAGAACCTCTTCTCTACTTTAGATTTTAAGTGAGATAATCAATAAACTTAGTTGGTCTTTGATTAGAAGAAAATTCTCCAGGTTATTCACAAACAAATTTGTGTAGGATGTGTTTTGAGAGGTGGGAAATGGTGAAATGGATCTGTTGTGCTATGGGGAGAAGCACGTTCTTGGTGTTGAGCTCTAATCCAGCACATGGTGCTGTGGTTTTTCTTCAGTATGGATAACTGAACTGTTAAATCATCTCCTAGCTGTAAAATGTTAAAGATCACTCTCCAAAATTAATTGCAAACTGATATATGATTCTTTTTAATGTCTTGTATTAACCACTATAGTTTTAATCTTTCCACAGAATCTTGACTAAAACTAGATGTTCTAGTAATATATTTATTCTTGATAGCTTCAGATGATAATTTCTCCTGGAACTCGTGTTTTCTATAATAATGAAGTGGATAGGAATTACTGGAAGGGGATGATAGCTTTCTACTAGTATCACCAAGTTGCACCAAGTGATGATAGAAGTATTACCAAAGGAATGCATTGACTGTTATGTTTAGTATGTTCTAGAGTTCAAATCTACTTAAATATAAGTAGCAGGTAGTTAATACAGTGATAGGACAGCAAAGTCAATAATAATATGATGTTATATTTTATTTTACTTTTTAAAAATTTTATTTTTACTTTCTTGCTTAAGTAATGTGTGTACTGCAGAGTGTAGCCAATACCCAAGATAGTTGATAATGATTTACTTAAATACTGGCTTTAATCTTTCTACAGGGAATTTACCTTGCTTTAAAAGGGAAGTTGTCCTGGAAAGCAGCATTAGCTGGCCTCCACTAAGATTCTGCTACGGTGGCTGGGCTGCTTCTGATATTTAAGCTAACTTTCTTTATAGCTAGCTCAGGTAATTCTACCCTGAATAACAGGGCAAATACAGAGAGCAAAGGTTTTGGGGGTGGGATGGGGCAGATCTTGTACTCAGCTATTTTCAGAAGTACATTTGGCATTTGAGAGTTAAACTTCCATTTGATTTCCAAGTCATTTAAATAAATATTTTATTAAGTAAATAATTTAAAAGATGACATGAATGAGTATTGTATATGGTGTAAAGGAGTAAGACAAAGGAAATAGGCAAATGGGTGGGTAAGAGATGTATAGGAGGGAATATAAATGAAGGGAACAGGAGGAGCTATGCTCAGTTTTAAAATTTATGTAGAATAAGGTATAAACCTGTACATGGAGCAATTACAATTGTACAATAATGTGTATTATAGTCTCCCTAACTTAATAGGCAGTCCAGTCTCATAGTTATATTCCAAATATAAAAAGGAAACATTCAATTTATATTTTAAATTTTTTGTTTAGTTACTTCACGAAAGCCAAGGGATGATGAAAAAGATGGGCAAGCATACAGATTTGTGTCACGAGCTGAAATGGAGACAGATATTAAAGCTGGCAGATACTTAGAGCATGGAGAATATGAAGGAAATCTTTATGGCACCAAAATTGATTCCATCCTTGAAGTTGTTCAGACAGGAAGGACCTGCATCTTGGACGTAAATCCACAGGTATATGATTTATAGTGTTACACTACAAGTATGGGAGTATAATGTCAAAGAGGTGAAGAGACGTGCCTTGAAATTTGAAGGTTTCTTATCTGGTTTCAAGGTTACAATTATCAACTGGATTCTTGTGTTTGTGGCACTTACTTGGAATGAATAAGAAAGATGGAAAAAACCCAGCTTAAATTCTGCATGGAAGAGCAGTCTTGCAGAGTAGTAAATAATCTTTTAAGCCAAGGAAACAACGATGCTGAACGTTTCAAAAGGCAGTGTAGGAATTTCTGAACTAGAGATAACAATCTTCACTTACGTGTTCCTGCCCATTGTAATAGATGAGTTTTGCAGTGTCCCTTAAGTAACAGGGAGATGTGGTGAGTCATTCTCAAACTTTAGTAGTTTTTTTTTTTCTTTTTCTTCTCTTCTAGGCCCTGAAAATACTGAGGACTTCAGAATTCATGCCCTATGTGGTGTTTATTGCTGCTCCAGAGTTGGAGACTTTGCGAGCTATGCATAAGGCTGTGGTAGATGCTGGAATTACAACGAAACTTCTCACTGTAAGCAGATCATTTCTTAGTTAGTTTGCTTTAAACAAGATGTTCTTAGATTCTTTAAAAATTCTTTACCTTTCATTTTAGACGGGATTTGTTCTGAAATAAATGTCTCTAAGAAAAGTTAGGCAGGACTTTCACTGATTACCTAGTAGAAGTTAATCAAATACTATGTATAAGGAAGATTGCTTCTTTCTTAAAAACAGACCTCTTACAGAGAAGTGTTGATTACAAAAATTACTTGTAGCGTGTGCTTTGGGAAGTGTCACCTTTGATTATTGCAGCAAATGGTAGATATTTCATGGTGGGAATTGTTCTTTATGCAGATATCTTTCCTTGACTTTCCCATGTCCCTCCTCACCCAAATTTTTGTTCCATTGTCTTATAATACATGTGTGCTTTAAAAATGGAATCTGTAATGCTTGGAAAAGATACTGCAGCTTGTGTCAAAAAAAGACAAAGCAAAAACCCACTAACCATCAAACTAACCAAAAAAAACCCCGAAAAAACCCAAAACAAAACAGAAAAACAAACAAGAATGCAGGTAGTCCTTGTTTTCACTGCTGCAGTGGCACGTGCTGCACTGAGAATAGCTGAGAGCTGCCAGAATAGGAAGTATTGAACAGCTTCCCCTGAAGTTCCTTGGATTTGTCATATAAAGTGAAGTGGCATGTTTTGTTCATTAGATCTTCCCCTCTTTTCTGAGAAACCACGTGTAGCAGAGGGAAGTAAGACATATTTCCTCCAATGCAGCAAAGTGTAAATATTTTGTGTGGGCATGAACTTTCCCAGCTGAAGGAGCAAAGCAAAAAAAGCCAGATTGAGCAGTTCAACTTCCCCAACGGAGAAAAGCAGTGTTTTGCTGATGGCTCATGATAGTGCTGCACCTTAGTAGGAATATCTTGAATAAATGCTGACAGGGCATTCAAAGCTATAAAATAGAGGGGTGGGTTAGTATTTCCACTAAATGAGTATGTAATTTTTAGTCATGGGTTCTGGTTAATATGCATTTTAGTATCTCTGTGGATGCTCAGCCATTCCTCTTTCCTGCCCCAAATGAACCCTGTATTTGTGGTGCATATACAAGAACGCGAGGTTAAAACTGTCCAGACGAGTATAAAAATAATTTCTTGCACTTCCTAATATTTGATTCCCTAAGGGACATCCTTGCCTCTGTATTACTTCCTATGAATAATAAAGAGCATCGTTAAATTTCAAATAGGCATTCATGTGTCTTTACGGATTCTGCATCGCATTCGTGCACAGTATATGGAGAACGATTTGCTATTTCATATTCTTGTGCTTCCTGAACAAAAGAAAAACAAATGTCATTTAAAGTATTATGGTCTGCTTGTTAGTGGGCCTGGCTGTATTGTTTCTAGCATCCTAACCCATTCCATTACAAAGATTCTGGCTCTTGTGGTCATACATTTACTTGTCTCCTTCATTCACTGCAAGGAAAGGCTATTGGCAAACTTAGTTTTTCATTTTGGCTTTTATATTGACAGCTGTATGAGGACTTAAAAATATTGAAATAAATACTGTCAAGGGGGACAAATCTCATAACTGCTTACCAAAAAATCACTATTGTGCAAAAATGGAGAGGAATTTTTAAAGAATGTAGGACTAGGAAAACAAAAACATACTCAGAGGCACTTTATAAAGGCTTCGTAATGTAGGAATATAAATTTCCTGCGTATTTTGCAGCTCACGTCAGGACTACAATAGTGCAGCAGTAGTTTACAAATGAGGGACTGGTGTCAGGTGAGCAAGGCTGAAATGTTGTCTCTAAGAGCCATAAGGTATTCCAGAGCTTTATTCTGCTAGAAATTCATTTCATACTAATTTAAAATCTTGGATTTTTGCTGCCTTCTGTGGAAATAAAAGGGGCATAAATATATTTACAAAACTGATTAACTCAGTCATTCCTAAAGCATTAATTTTATTCTGGTTGGATCATCAGTTGCCCATGCAAAGTGGTTAACTGCCCGTTAAGCACACCAGCCCAAGTTCATGTGCTTCTGTTGATTCTCTCCAGAATTGCAAGATTCGCAAACGTTTGCTTGCCATATTTATACATTATTGACACAGCTCAGAACTTTTTCAGCCCTTTCAATATATTTTAGCTAAATTTCTGTGTGAATTTACTATAAATGAAAACTTTCCTTATTTTTAAAATACAGTTGGTATCTAGCTTTAAATAGTCAGTCACAATTTGTACTGAAGGGATCTTCTTCTGCATCTATAAGGATTTACCAAGTCTTATCATTAAATATTTAGTGAGATTTAGATCCACTAATCCTTAAAAATCTGTTCCACAGGACACTGATCTGAAAAAAACAGTGGATGAGAGCGCTCGGATCCAGCGAGCCTACAACCACTACTTTGACTTGACCATTGTAAACGACAACCTGGACAAAGCCTTCGAGAAGCTGCAAACGGCCATCGAGAGACTGAGGCTGGAGCCGCAGTGGGTCCCCATCAGCTGGGTCTATTGAGGTGTTCCCACGGGAGCTTAAGTAACAAATAAGTCAACGGCAGGCAAATGTGACGTGTAGATACTGATGATAACCTACAGCACCTGTGCATTTTTACTCTGTGTATATTCAAAAGTACACTGTTCTGAATTTTTATAAAAATGTTGAAGAGAAAGTGTACTTAAATATGTAATTTATTTTAATTTTTCTAACTTTTTACAGATAACCTTTCTATTCATATCACATGAAGGAAATGCGTTTAAGCATTTTTCTATGTTTTGATTTAGTACCTTTGCCTTTTTCATCTAAGAAACTTCCATTCACTTCAACATTTACATCTTGGTCTTACATTTTCACTGTGATTAAAAAAAGGATACTTGAAACAATTTTTGTAACATTTGTTAATGTCAATGTTTAACTAATCAAAAGTCTACAGCTCTTCTTAGGAAAGAACACTAATTTCTTTGGGGTTTTTCTTCTTCTTTAAAAAATAATAATTTCATGGGAGCAGAATTTTCAATATTAAAAGTAGTAACAAAAACACAGGTCCATTGCTCCAGCTGCTTTCAGCTTAATGTTGGTGCATTCCTGATGTTTCACAAGTTCTTGATATCTCTTGATTTAGATAACTTTTGTGTAGGTTCCCTTATATCGGTCTCCTAAAATAACATAGAGCAATACCTTGCAAGCTGCTTATTAGGCTTTCTTGGGAGCCAACCTGTTAGCCCATTACAGTTGAAGTACTGACATTAGAAAGTCATACGCAAGGTAATTCAGTGCAATTTGAATAATGGTGAAGTAGCTCGAGAAAGAACCTGATAATGTGGAGCCTTGTAGGTGACACTTAAAGTTTAGGACTATTTATTCACGCTTGTGAAAACACATTGCTTTAAAAAAAAAAAAAAGGCATTTTCTTTTCTTAGGACATTGTATTTGTATAGTGATCTGTGGCTTCATTTCCTGTGATGCCTAGCTGAGTTCTAAATTATCTTTTAAATATTTGTGTGTGATCAACTGCTGTATTTTATGAGTGGTGTGTAATGGCATTTCTGTGCTTTTTCTTACATTGTTTTTAATTGCATTTTTCATTAGATAGCTTGTGAATTGGAAGCTTACTGCTAAAAAGCAATGTTGTTTATAAGTTTTTTGGTTTACAATGTATTTCCTTTTTAGTGACAATTCTCTCCTCAGTAGGCTCATTGATATAATTTGTATTAGGTTCAGGTTCATTGATCAAAACTTAAGCTGATGTAAATTTCTGCTTAATGAGAACAGAAGGAAAATACAGCTTGTTGCTCAGATGAGCTCTTTTTGTGACCATGTTTTATATGACAATGTCAGCTGTTGTATATAGTCACATTCACCATCACATACCGGGTTAGGTGTCTAAACTGAAGTCATCTGTTTTAATTCCTTTTCCATCTGGTGGCAGGCACCTGGCTTCTGGATTCTTTTTCAACACCAAAGTGTGACACGGAATGCTATCAAAAGGCGTTTCCTCAGAACTATTTCTGGAGGAAGACAGGCTTAGACAGTGTAAAACAGCATTGCTTCCTGGGGCTCTCAAAAGACTTTTACATGCACAAGGAAAAGAAAAATGGAGTCGATGCAGTAGAGGAAAACTGTGTTTAAAAAAAACTCAAAACACCCATATACAACAGATGGTTTTTACACAACTTGTACAGGTGATTGTTGTGGGCGAAGAAGGGCAGAGGAGACTTGAAATCCCAGTGTGTGTGGAAAATGTTAATTTAACTTGTGTATGGCACAGGAGATCTTTGTGACTCTTAATACTGAGATTTCAATCTTTTAGAGGGAATATGAAATTCTCTAAGGAAAATTTGTACCACTGCTTTGTTTTATTGTTATGCTTTCCAGGATGCATTTTCTCTGGTTTTGTTTAAGTTTGGCAGAGCTCTTAAATATGGCACCAGTGTGGGACTTGTAGTTTTCTTTCCCAGGAGACACGTTTTCCTTTTGCTCAGAGGCTGCTTTGAGAAGTGGATCGAGTGTTGTGTGTAGCAGTAAATGATAGCAGGGCTGTTGCGTGGCTATTTCAGTGGTTTGCTTTTGGCACTCTATGCTGAACATGACTGAGCTGTGTTTGTGTACTGTGTCACGTATGGGAGACCTCCATATGCTGTAAATAAGATGTGCTGTCTGGACAGAGAAGATGCCTTTTCATTATGAGTTAGAAATATACTCTTATTTGTGATGCCAAAAGTGAGCAGAGTTCACTCTTCCCCAGTGAATGGAACAAGAAGATTCTTCAGTTTACACACCACAGTACTTCATATTGCAAACATCACTTATTTTCATCTTTTTTCCATACGTTTACTGAACCAAACACATGAAACACAGACACCAAGGTTTAGTCAGGAAAGCCTCTCTCTGCTCATTCTGTTTCCATCACAGGGAGAATACTGTCAAGAGAGTCTCCCTAGTTAGCAATCTCCAGAATAGCCATGTATTTGCTAAAGCCTAAAGCTTTAGTGTTTGCTACAGGTTCACACCGTGTGCTTAAATCAGGAGGTGGAGCATTGTGGCTGAGCTTTGGGTGGTGATGGTGGTGTAGATGGCAGTGAGCAATTCTGCAGTGCAGTTCTGAAGCAGTAAGAGAAGGTGGCTTGCTTGGGTTGGCACAAAGATCATGTCGAATTATCTGCAGGTGTGATTTGGATGTCTGGGTGCCAGGCTGGTGGGGGAAAACAACCCAAACCCAAACACCACACCCTTTGCATCTGTTTGTTAAATCTTGAGGGTTCACACTCGTGTGTTTAATGGTGAGAGGGGAAGAGAGGTTGCTTTGTTTCTTTGTGGTAGTTTTGGGTTTTGGCATAGTCAGATTTTCATCAGATACTTTGCTTAGTTTGTCCCTACCTGGTAGAATGACTGGAATGAGAACAACAGTTACTATTTTTTAAAAAGAATGTTCTTGGAGGTTCCTGAAATGCTGGTGCTGTTTCAGTCACATCCACAGCAGTGATAGTCCCTACCTGCCACGGTGTGCTGCATCAGCTGTTTGACAGGGGCCTGTACGTTGTGCAATTAGGGGAGAAAGACACTATGAAAGGCTCATTTTGAGCAAGCGAAAACATTTCATAGAACACCTGTTTGGAGTATTTTGGAGGAGTTAAAATAACTGGGATTTCATGTTATCTCATTCTGTACTAAACATTCATTTTCCAGATACTAACAGGAAAACTTTACATTGACTGTTAAAGATTACAATAGGTGTGTCTGAGCGAGGTGAAGATGCTGCTAAATGTTTAAGATATGTGGTATGTATCACAAGATAAATATTTAAGTAGTTTAGAAAAGTAAATTATCAAATAGTTGTCTGTGTATATGTATGTATGTGGATGGTAAAACAAAAAATGCTCATGTTGGTTATCTCATTACTAAGCTACCACGACTTAATCCAGAAATGTACCTGCATGTGAGACTTTAGAACTGGTACACTTCTCTACCTGGTTTATTGTGTTTACTAATGTATATTTTTATAAATATACAGATATTTCAATCTAAAAAAATTCTATATTTATCTGTAATTTCTATCTGTTTTGGACAGTGCATGAGGTGCTGTAAAATTCTGTACATATAGAGACTTATAGAAGAAACACTGTAGTTGCCCTGTGAATGAAAAGTTATACATAGAAGTACAGTCAGTATGCCAAGACCTGTAAGTTATTTCCCCGAATTCACCAAAAATTCACTTAAGCGTGCACCAATCTCAACTCTCCTGTAAATACTGTGGTGCATTGTGTACCCAGGTGATGACTCTGCTGTCTCTAAATGTGACAGCAGGTCTGCTTAGGTTCTGCATCATGTCACAAGATGCAGTCCAAGCTTAGTGGGATAATTATAATGGAATATGTAATCACGTGTAGATTTATAAAGTTCTTTCAAAATGTTCTGCAGATCTACAATGAAGGTAAACATGGAGCAGACTCACAGATCTTTGTAGGCAAAGAAAATCGAGTTTATAACCAATGCAGTATCTGTGACTTGTGCCGTATTCTTGGATCAGGGCAGCTCTGTGTACGTAGTTGTACAAAAGCTTTGTGGAGCAGGATGGCAGATCAGCTCTTTGCTTTTGAATTTGTGTTTATATAAACTGTCACATCTTGGCTGAGCTCAAATTGTGACATTTTTTTCTTCATCCTCTGTACTCACTGCATCTTCTAAAATCATACCTAAGTGACTTGCTGTACAAATTGCCTGCAGCTCAGTGCTCAGGAAGTCATCTGGGTTTGGTTTTGTTTTTTGAAGAGGGTGATTCAGCTAAGAAATAGGAAACTTCTTTCTCTTTGAAACAGAAAATCCCTGGCCAGGTACCCCCTTGAGCCCAGTTGGCCTCTGCTATGCTCAAGGACCAGTGGAGAATGATCAAGCAGAGCACTCCAGAGATCAGGAGCTGGGTTCTTACCTGTCCTTACGCATGAGCCAGTATTGTGAACATAAACTCCCTTCGCCTGTCCTGTGGTTTCCCATCCAGGCTTCCTGTAGCTTGTTTCTCCACTCACACTGAACCTTGAGGCCGTGTCCCAGTGCATGGACAGTGCCTCCTGCAGCAGCTGCCCCGTTGCCCATTGTGCCTGTGGGTGCAATTCTCAGACAGCCAACAGCTGGAGCTCTGTCACATGTCCTGCACATCTGTACAGGCTGTTTGCTTCATGCGGGGTTTCCTGCCTCACCCAAATTCCAAACAGTTCAAGTACCACATTTTTATTGCCAAACTTCATGATGCTGCTTTTGCAGAAGTGGTGAGACCATTTTCCTGGTGTCTGTGTGGTGGGTACTGGATCAAAGACTCCTAGTCTGCTGGGCCTCTTGCCTTAAATACCCCTCAGCTCCCAGCACCCTCCTCTCCCTGCAATAAAAACCTCTCCTGGGCCACTGAAAGGGTTTCTATCCTTAAGGGTACTTCAATTCACTTTCTCTGGTGGACTGTTGTGACTGACGGTGCTGAAGTGAGGTCCTGGCCCTTCTCTTTTATTTTTCCCTGGGTTTCTTCTTTTTTGGCCTGTACTTCTTAGTTTACACATATGTTTAACAGGCTTACTGATGGGAATTGTCTGGGATTCTCAACCTGTGTCTTGTAGAGGAAATAGTAGTTAACATGAACATCAGTATTTAGGACTGGTATAACTTAATGGTTTTAGTCCCAGACAGATCCTAAAAAGAGAAATCACTTGTAAAATAACCAGTTTTGGTTATTTTTACAGGAAGCTTTAGCTTCTAATCATATTAGAAGTGTGCGCGCGCACACACACACAAACACACATACATAGATATAAATAAAACTTTGGGGTAAATGCTGTAAGTAATTCAGGCAGTGTCTACTAATTTACCTGAATTCTCCACAGTGGGATACTATTCCACAGTCACATTTTTAACTGCTGAATTCTCAGTTCATTTGCTGGTACTGCAGCTGGGATTTACTGGTACAGGCTTAAAAACAAACCCCAGCTTGGTGACGGCTGTTAGGTGAAACTGCCTACAAATGGAATTTATTCAGCAGGGGTTCAGCAATATTTGTATTTTATAGAATAAATGACACTTGAAGTAAATGAATTTTATTCTCGGTATTTGGAACTGTTTCTTATGCTCATTGGGTATGGAGTTCCTTTTGCTGCTAGGACAGTGGTCAGGTAACACAGTTAAAGTAGTCCTGGAAACACTTTCTCCCATTTAGCCGTTTCCTTTTTATGTCACTAGCTCCATGCTAATGATTTTCCGTACAATTTTGGTTGTTCCCATGGCTGAGCCAACTGTTGGTTATTCCACAAGCAGCCAACATTTACCTGAATACAGCAGAGCCCCTTCCAAAAACCCAACCTCTCCATTACCTGACCTCTCACATGATCCATAGCATTAAGCAAAATGAACGGCGCTGCCTCGTACAGGCAAAAAAAGGTTTTGACTGATTTTTGTTGGTTTAGCTCTTGTACACAATTATGTATGAAGATAACTGTTGAAATATATTTTTTTTCCCCTAGGAAAATGCATGTTGAGCATCCCTTCCCCACCCCCCCATATGTTGCCCACGTGTAACATTTGTGCACTGTGGTGTAAGGAGGGGAACTGCTTCTGTGGGGCTTAAAACACAAGAAAGTTTGCTGCTCTCCGACCCCACACCGGGTTAAGAACTGTAGGATCTTGGTTGTGTTTGGGTTTAAACGTGTATTAGAACTGTCACCGTGCGTTTCCTTACCTTGCTTCTTCTCACAACTGGTTTCGCCAGTTGGAAGCTCTCATGGTTTTCTGTTTTGTGGGTTTTTTTATTTCTACAGTATATTAAATTAACCTGGATTTGACATTTGTAAAACTTTCAAAACTGCTCTCCTGTAAAAAAATAGTTTCTTTAGCTGAAAACTTCCTACAAGAAAAATCTTAACTATTAGCTAAATTTTTTAATGTAAACCTGGAAATTATTTAGTACCTAATTGTGTGAATACAGTACTGTAGAGCAGGCCTAGGATATGGGACTTGTTAGCATTGTGACTTCATACTGATAAAGTCAGCTACTATGTGGGATGTTTTTAAATTGTGACTTGTTTTCTAAGACCCTCCCCGCCTTGTCTTTTTCACAGCTAATATTTTCACAATAAACACAGCCAAACATAAAAATGTTCATGTACAAATGATAAAATTCTGTTAATTCCCAACAAAATATTTTTGTATATAATAAAGATTTAATATTGAAAAAATGTAATTGGCTTTTTTTCTAATTTTTTTTGTCATACTCTGCATTTGAGCCACATAACACATCAAGGACCAGTCTTTGAATCTGCCCTTTATCTCTGGATCTCAGTGCTCCACCTGCACAAAAGCAGCTTTTCAGTTGGTCTTTTTTATCTCCATATTCCTGAATGTGCCAAATCCCCATTCCGTGCACAGGGAGACCTTGGGGCACTTCAGCCACCTTGGGAATGTCGTCATTGCTGAAACCGGGCGCCTGATTTCTCCTGGGTCCACACTGGAATGAGCCAGGGGACAAAGCCCAGGGGACTTGGACTGAGCAGCTGGAAGGAGGCAAGGGCCGGGTACTGGGAGCAAGGCATTGCAAAGGTATGGATTCTCCAACCTTCCTCCTGGGGAGTGCAAAGGGAAGCAGTATTTTGGGGAGTTTAAGTCAGGGTGTGAAATCCTTTTATGAGGCAACTTTCAGCTTCCTCTGAAGCACCCCACAGATCTTTTACCACCTCCTTTCCTAGGGGACACCACGTCTAAGCTTGAAAGAAGCATTTTCCATGGGAGGCCAGCCTGGAATTGCTTGTTTGTCTAAGATGTAGCGGATGCACATCCAGCTCTTCCAAACTGGATTCTAAATTAATTTGCAGCAGTTAGGCTGGGTCCCTGAAGAGGCCATGCTCTTAGCTTAGGGAAAAGGCAGGATGAGAGAAATATTACTTCTTTTCCCCTCTTGGATCTTCATATCCCCAGCCTGAGCTGGTTTTAAAATTAATATGCATAAGGATCCTGTTTTCATGTGCATGGAGAAATCAACTATAGTGAAAATTAGGTACGTATAGCCTGCGTTAGTGCTTGTGTCCAGCTGTGCTGCTCACTCAGTCCTATAAAGGCCATTCTACCCTATCTGGTCTAGAGGTGCTTCTGTGGTCACAGGAGTGCTGCCAAATGGAGGAAATCTGGAAAACCCCTCCACAAAGAGCATCTCCACGGACAAAGCCAAGGCTGAGGTGCAACCACTGCCTTCTGCAGACACACTGATGAATTCTAAAAGCAGAGCAGCAGATGGGGTGAGGAGCCAAGAGACCCCAGCAATCTTCATGAGCAGCGGGGAGCCTGGAGTCCCTGGGGCCCTGTGCCTGTTTGCTTTGTGTTGCTTGTGTCTCTCCTGTTGTGCGGGCCCAAGGCTGCCCGGTCAGTGCACTGAGCTGAAGCTGAACCAGCAGAAAACAAACACAACCTTTTCTTTTTAATGGTGTGTCCACAGAACACCCAGCATTTGTGGGGGGGGGTTCTGCCTCTGAAAACAAATTCCCTCTCCTACATCTGTCACACAACATGCACACAACTGAAAGCAGTTACACCGTGTAGTGGGAGTGAAGGGAGTGAAAGGAGTGAAGGGAGTGAAGGGAGTGAGGGAGTGAAAGGAGGGAGGGAGGGAGGGAGGAAGGGAGGGAAGGAGGGAGGGAAGGGGGGGAGGAGGGAAGGGGGGAGGGAGGGAAGGAGGGAGGGAAGGGGGGGAGGAGGGAAGGGGGGAGGGAGGGAAGGAGGGAGGGAAGGGGGGGAGGAGGGAAGGGGGGAGGGAGGGAAGGAGGGAGGGAAGGGGGGGAGGAGGGAAGGGGGGAGGGAGGGAAGGAGGGAGGGAAGGGGGGGAGGAGGGAAGGGGGGAGGGAGGGAAGGAGGGAGGGAAGGGGGGGAGGAAGGGGAGGGGGGGAGGAGGGGGGAGAAGGAGGAAGGAAGGAAGGAAGGGAAGGGAGGGAAGGGGAGGGAGGGAAGGGAGGGAAGATCAGAGCATGTGGACACTGGCACTACATGGATGCCCAGACAGCCACCTGCCATCTGTGTGCACCACTTTTCAAGGCCAAGGGCATGACAGGAATCTCCAAAAGAAAAGCAATGGAAATGACATGCTTAAGTTATTCTATTGTTTTGACATAGCATTTAATAGAAAGTTTTGGTAAACTCATTACAGAGGCAACTTTAGTAGCAATGGGCAAAAGAAGACTTTCCCGCTTACACACTGCTCCCAGAAGCAGAGTTACATGCTTCCAGCCTCCTAAAGGATCTTTCCTTCTACACCAGCACAAAGTTCAGGCACCACCATCAGCTTTGCTTAACAGATGAGATGCAGAAATGCCCACATCCCAGCATGCAGAGCTATCCTGAGCTCTCAGGGTATGGAAAGGCACGGTGGTGCTTTTCTGCAAAGCCCATGTCCTCAAGGAAAGCTGAACTCAAGTGACGTTTTAAAGGCTTCTCAGACAATCTGCTCAAGGCCATGTGGGAATAGAGCAGCAAACTGAGCAGAACTCCTACTCACCAGCTACGCTGCAGGGCCTGGTTACTGACCACCCCCACACAGGTGCCTGCTTGTTTCTCTGTCAGCCATCTCACGATCTCATCTGCAAGCACTGATACTCCACCTGCTTGGAACATCATCTTCCCAAGACCACATTTACAGTGATTTCTGCTGCATTTCTGTTCCATCTACGATTACAAAAAATTATGATGAAAAAACAGGCAAAATAGTTCAAGCACACAGTGCTTTACTAATGCTTTGCTGTTAGTCAAAGAAACAAGCAAAATATCTGCACTGAAAATGTCATATGGGGTAAAATGATCATTTTTGTGGTGTGCAGCAGGGACCCTTCATGTGCACACACCAAAAGGCATTGCCATACCTCAAAGTTCAGAATGCAGTTTAAACAGCTGAAACTTGCTAACATGAGTAAAAACATACCAGAAAACAGAAATGCTGTACAGAGGTATAAATCTCTAAAGTGGTCTTGGTTGTTGGAAAAGAGGCTTTGTTATTTCCTGCAGTGTGCAGATCACATCCATAAAGCCAAACAATAATTAATAAGAGAATCTAATCGAGTACCTTTCTAAGAGCTCTCCACTGCACTTGCTCCAGAGTGCAGGCATTCTGCACATCCAGGCTTAAAGGAGCAAAACAGTTGCTGCATTGCAGAACTCTGGGTTTCCAGGGCCTGCTTGTTTGCTTGCTTATAAAAAGCAGTTTGTACTTTGCTGTTTTCTCTCGTGCATATTAATACAAGCAATCCGGCTTTCACTGTCCTGCAGATGTGACACCTACCACAGCAGCTATGTTCAATTTCTCTTCCATGGCTCTCTTGTTTAATTCCTCCCCTTCATCCCTTATTTATGTATTTTCCATTGAAACTGCAGAGTTCCCTGGTCGCCCTAATTCCTGGCTGTGCTGCCCTAAGTACCAATGGAGCAGCTCTACTGCCGATCCCAAACACATCAACACTACAGAGCTACAGAAGAAACAACAGGCTAGAGGAAAAACAGGACACTCAGTACAGCTCCTATACATTCCCACCTAAAGCATGAAATCCATACAGTGCAACATAAAGAACAAATGGGAAGAATCTCGGTTCTTTCATAGTTACAGCTTTTACAGAAGACTCTGTCATTTCCAGATTAATGTTTGATGAAGCAAACAGCCTTTGCACGACCTCAAATCTTCCTCTGTCAGTGAGAGTGGCCACCAAAGGACTGCTCAGTGCCACAGTGCCATCGGCTGAAGCGACGTTAGGCTGTATTCATGAGAGACAGCAAAAGACACAGACATTAAAACGTTTTCCAAGCACTGCTGTTCCTGCCATTGCACAGCTCAGTTCTTTCATACAAAACCACTGGAGAGCTTACAAGGCAGCAGTAAAAGGTCAAGATTCCCTTTACTATTAGCACTGACAAGTATGATGTACTGAACCAGAACCAAAGCTCTACGGCATGCTTTAAAGAGAAACATCTCTGCTACTGTGTCATTCCCTGAGTTCAACTTCTCTCACTGCACGTAACACTCAACAATTACTATGAGCAAACAGTAGAACTCCCCTTGCTGCTACATATTTAAAGGATTTTACTATTGTTTTTGTAAGTGACTTAAAAAAGCTAAAAAAATCACAGAATCATAGAATGTTTTGGGTTGGAAGGGACCTTAAAAGATCATTCAGTTCCAATCCCCCTGCCACAGGAAAGGACACTTTTCACTAGACCAGGTTATTCAAAGCCCCATCCAACCTGGCCTTGAACACTTCCAGGGATGGGGCATCCACAACTTCTCTGAGCAACCTGTTCCAGTGCCTCACCACCCTCATAGTAAAGAGTTTCTTCCTAGGATCTGATCTAAACCTACCCTCCTTCAGTTTGAATCCAGTCCTCCTTGTTCTGTCACTACATGCTCTTGTAAAAGGTCTCCCTCCATCTTTTCTGTAAGCTTCCTTCAGGTACTGGGAGGCTGCAATTAGGTTGCCTCGAAGCATTCTCTTCTCCAGGATGAACAAACCCAATTCTCTCACCCTTTCCTCACAGGAGAGGTGCTCCATTACTCTAATGCCCTGCACTGTTCCTTCAGCAGTTTCAATAAATGGCCTCAGAGTTTTGAGACTTCAGGGTTTGCCAAGGCTCAAGCACTGCTGCTATCAAAGCAAAATTTCTGTTTCCCAAGGAGAGATGATTACTGTTACTGAGCCTTTAAAACAGTGAGACTGTTAGAAAAATAAAACTGGAGCTTAAGTTACAATTTTCTTTTGCTCATAAGCCATGAAATCTCCCAAATACAGCAACGTTCAGAAGTTAGCTATTCACCTGCAGTAAATTACGTGCTTCGTTTGCTACATCAGACTCTGACCTTGGCTAAGCACTGCCTACAGCTGAAATTCCCACTGGAGCTTGACATCTCCTTTACTGGGGAAAAACATGGCCGAGGACACGGCCACTCCTGATGCCGTGCCCACGAGCCACGGTCCCATCTCCATTACTCACCAAACAACACAAGGCTGGAACAACCTGAAGATCACAGCAGGCACGCAGCAGGACAAGAGTGTCATCAGGCAGCTCTGTGAAGGACACATTCACAGGGAAAGATCAGTTCCAGTGAACCCTGCGCCAGGCTGGCTGCTGGAACAGGGGCTTTAACAGGGAGCTAACAGGTTCTCCAGAGCTGGATGTTTGAAAGAGGCTGATCCAGCCCCTTCCTGCCTGCAGACTAGAATGGCATGGGCAAAGGGTCTGACTATCTCTGTCCCTGAGAAAAGGCACTAGTAGAAAAGGGGGTTTCCTCCCCATCATCCTTGCTTCCTCCCTAAGTATCTCCTCAGTGTTTCACTCTGAGTCTGCAGGCTGGATGAATGACTGAGGCCTTGAATAAATCAAGAGCCTATGCCCCCAAAATCTGTACGAGATGCTAACTTCTGCAAAGCACAGTTTGAGAGGAATGGCATAGCTGAGGCTGCCTTGGGGCTGGGAGATGGACTAACTGATCCCTGTGGTGCCCTTCAACTCTGTAACAAAAAGGCTGGAATTCCTACCACAAGTAACAGGCACAAAACAGCTTTTGAATCTAGATCCAGCTACACTTATGCCTGGACTTTAGCAGCAGACATTATGTCCAGAGTCAGGTGATAATGCAACACACTCAATTAACTGTGCCCTGCTGTTAATGGCATCTGACAAGTGTTACCACATCAGCAGGTTTCTGTTTTTCATTTCTTTTCTGTCTCCACAAATGAGTTAAGCTCTCCCACCTGGGTCCTGTGCATATATGCATGCACACTGACATTTTGCTGCACAGTGCCACAATTTACACTGGACTTCCCTTCGTTATCTTAATGTCAGGAAATTCCTTATATACAAGAGAGAAGAGAAAAATCCAGGAAACTCTGTCTTGGACTTTCCAGGTAGCTTTTAATTAAGACTGTGGTGCCAACTAGATTGTGAGGATGGCATTTGTTTGACATTTATGTTTTATCTCCTGTTTCAGCAGCCGCAAAACAACCCTCTAATTGCAGTGTCTCCATGTTAAACTCATTTTTGCTAAATTTAGTTTGCACTTGAACAATATACGCTCTTACACAGGAGACAACACCTAATTTGTAATTCTCAGCATTTAGGCAGGAAGGACTCTGGCATGCAATAAGTACAGAAATTAGCTTGCCAAACTGCAAATGCTCAGACTCAGCAGAAGCAAAGTTGAGCAGTCTTGGGGGAATGTGTAATTTACACACAAAATCTGTCAGTGATTGAGGGCTGAATTTAATTCACAGCCAGGAATGCTAAGCATAGTATACCAAACTCATAAAAAGGGAACAGAACAATTTATGTTCACTCAGCTCACCAACTGCTCAAAGAGAGCCATAAATGCTTTAATATGAAGGGAGCTTCTAAAAGGAAAATAAAATTTGAAAAAAGGACTTTTCACAACATACCAGATACAGCACTGATAAGAAGGTGAGCAGCTGAGAAAAGCTCTTCATCCTGAGGCTGATACTTCTGCAACAACAGCTCACTCTGTAAACTGCACCCTAATAACTGCAAGAAGTCAAAGAGCTCTCTTTGTTGTTCAAGTTTTAACTCCTCCAGATCTGGCTTGTCTCCTGTGCAGATATCATCAAACTGAAAGCAAAAGAATAAGCAAAACTTCTTGAAACGAGAAAAATTCAAGCAAAAGAGAATGCCAGTACTATTCTGAAATTACTTTTAGGAAGCAAGCCAAAGGTTCTTCATCTTACCATGTCCCCCAGGGCAGTCACCATTTCTTCACGGAGCAAGAGTTCACAAAGGGTTTTATATAAAGCTCTTTGCTTATCTTCCGGAAGCTTCACAAAGGGCTGGAACTGGGTCTTCAACCGTGACAGATCTTTCCCAAGAAAGCAGTGGAAAATAAAACTAAGTATTTCTACACAAATGCCAGCAAAAACAGATAACATTTTGCTATGTGTTTCATAAGCTCATTTATCACCGCACCTTGACGTCCTGATTTCCATCAGCACAAGTTAAAATGCAAGGCTGGAACTGATCTGATTTTACTTCCTAAGGAGCCAATGAAGCCTCAATGCAAACATTAAGAAAGAAAAACAGCTACCAAGAATCAACATTTTGGTGTACAGTATTTTTAATATTTTAGAAGTCAGTACTTTAATGTTAACCAACTAACTACATCTTAAGTCTCTCTCTTCAAAGTTTATCTCCAGAGAATGTTCATTTATATGGCAGAATGAAGAGTACTCATTAAGTACAAAGGAGTGCTCTGCATTCATTTTCTCACAACTCAACTATGATACTGAAATTAAATCTTTTGTGACATCAAACTACCACTTTGCTAAAAAAAATGAAGCTTTCAAATCAATAATGCCAACTGGAAAGCTGGAATGTTTTTTTTCCACATTGCAAAAATGTGAGCATGCAACTGTTCTCAGATTTGTTTAAAAGACATTTTCCTTCATGTCACTCCAGTCAAGAAACATGCTTTCTTTAAAGACATCCTTTTAACTACAAAATTACTTCACTGGGGGAAAAAAAGAGCCCAGCCACAGGCAGATATTTTGTTTATCTGATGCAATCATATGACTGTCTATACAAATAAGAGAAAATTAAATGTTCTTTCAAATTCTTTAGTAAAAACAATTTTTTTTAGCTTTTTTGTTTTCCAGGAGACGGTGAAGCTTAAATTAATTAAAGAAATCTCCGAGCCTTTTAAGCAAGAAAAGCACAAAGGTATGTCAAGCTACAACAAAAAATAGAAAGTGGCATACCATTCTTTCACAAGTAAGTGTTTTTTATATATTGTTTATTGAACAACCATTAACCAAGGGTGAAACTTAATGACAAGAGAAGTGATATTCATCAGCTAGAAGAACTCTACCAAGAACTGATGAAAAGCACAATGTGTTCTGAGGCCTTTACTGGTTTTCCCTTTTTTCATTCCTCCAGTAACATTCCTGCCTCTTCTTCCCACATTCCTACAATAAAAACTTACACCTGGGCCATTATACCATTTAGCAAACTTCCATTTAAACCACATTTTAATTTTCTCAGTTATAAAGTGCCTCAGAAAATAATGAGGCTAAGTGAAGGCAAGGGAGATATCGAATTCTGAGACTTAACCTGTAACTGAGAAACTTTACTGAGAGTATTTTTCAAATAATGAGAAACTATTTTCAGTGACCCTTTCTGAATGAAAGCATGTATCATCACTGAACTTGCAGAGGTTATCTGGAACGTAACAGAGCTGTCATAAACACCTGATAAGATGGTATTTATGACAGATGGATTCAGAATGTTCATAGAAAGAGTCCACTGCATACACTTATTGCAAACTGATTTTTTATATTCTTTCAGTGCATTCCCCCAAGAGTTCCTGATAAGAGCTATTAGAATGAACTAACAAGATTTCTTACTTACTATTGTACCAGATGATTTCTGCCTATCAGGTTGTTTAATTCACTGTAATATAATCATGTAAAGCATTTCTGGTAATACCTTGTTTCAATATACTTATAGAAGCATCACTGGGAACGAGGTTTTTAGCCCCAGAGTACATCTCATTATCAACAGCATCTGGCTGATAGAGGAATGAAGCATCTCGGAATTGAACTGAATGGGGATAAGTTGAGCCTTCTGTGACTTCTTTTTCAAAACCTCCTTGCTGTTCATCTAGCAGACAGAACTCTGTAATTAGAAATTCAATCCAAAACAATAATTAATAAAATACACAAGCAATTACTGAATGAGATGATAGCTTATATTTTCTAGTGCTCTTGCATGTCATTTTCCATGTCTTGTCTCTTCCAGATGGAAAGAATGCCAGCGGTTGCTGTGCATGTGAATTATTGAGCATTCCTGCAGCCCTGATGTTTGGTACAGTGTGTACAGACAGAAGACCTGTGGTGCAGCTGCCTCCTACAGAATGCGACACCACCTCCTGTGAACTAAATTAATGTAGAGAGCAAATAACATGAAAACTTCCCTCTGACACTGTAAACCAGAATGGTGCATACAGGAGATACAGGTAGGAATTCTTGATGTTTTCACAAAATCACAGAATAAGCTGAGTTGGAAGGGGCCCTCAAGGATCATCACGTTCAACTCCTGTCACTGCACAGCACATCCCCAAGATGCCTGAGAGTGTTGTCCAAATGCTTCTTGAGCTCTGTCAGGTTGGTGCTGTGACCATTTCCCTGGGGAGCCTGATCCAGTGCTCGACCACCCTCTGGGTGCAGAACCTTTTCCTGATATCCAACCTAAACCTCCGCTGACGCAACTTCAGGCCATTCCCTCAGAACCTGTCACTGGTCACCACAGCGAGGCGATCAGTGCCTGCCACTCCTCTTCCTCTCACGAGGAAGTTGTAACTGCAATGAGGTGTCCCCTCAGTCTCCTCCAGGCTGACCAGACCAAGTGACCTCAGCTGCTCCTCACAAGGCTTCCTCTCAAGGCTCTTCACCATCTTTGCTGCCCTCCTTTGGGCACTCTTGAAGAGTTTTCTTACATTGTGGCACCCAAAACTGCACACAGGACTCGAGGTGAGGCGGGCCCAGTGCAGAGCAGAGCAGAGCAGGACAATCCCCTCCCTTGCCCGGCTGGTGATGCTGTGCCTGATGCCCCCCAGGACAGGGCCAGCCCTCCTGGCTGCCAGGGCACTGCTGCCTCAGATTCAACTTGCCATCAACCAGGACCCTCAGGTCCCTTTTCATGACACTGCTCTCCAGCTTCTCATTCCCCAGTCTGTATGTTTCTACCCACTAAGAGACGTGCTGTAATGCAGGCAAATGGGATACACTCAAGAAGGAGACACATGAAAGTACTCTCTGAGATTTTTAAGAACTCTTGAGAGTCCTTTACAGAGCTTGTGCTGGTCATGGCACTGACAGATCCTCTTTCTCAGCCAAGCCACAGGTCCATCCTCAAGTCCTCCGGGTAAGTGGAAAACAGGAGGCTTCTGAGAGTCTCTAAAGGACATCACTCAGGGACGTTTCCTAACAGAATCACTCTACAATAACTGTCTCTGTCCAGTAACTTCACAGAGGAAATGACACGCCCTGGCTGGATTACCCTTTCTGCCTCATCTTCGTGACAAGCACTGGCCAACCTCACCCAAACAGGACTGTCCTTGTCCTGCCATCCCAGTGCCCCCAGCCTGATGAAGTTAAAGCCCTTCTGGAAGGTACAGGGAGTCTTTGTAAGAGTTATGCTGAGACATCTGGAGTATCAAGTTCTGTGCTCATGTGTCCAACACTGTGCCCTAAAGATGCAGAATACACTCAAAGCCCTATGCATATTCTGATCATCTTCTACTTGCTCAAATGCAAGATTTGAACATGTACCCATGGCACTCTGCAGCTGGTCTGAGGAGAACACAGGCAGGCTAGCAAGAGAAACTCAATTTTTAAAGTAATACCTGACAGCAATGGGGAAAAAAATGTAACTAAACAAACACAGTGCTCACATGTACCAGGCACGAAACCTAAATATAACCTTTCTGCAGTAGTAAGAGTCTGTCTCACTAAATTAAGGACATTCAAAGCAGATGAGAAAGCATGGAGAGCACTCCATCAGCAAAAAGCTTTTTCAAAGGGAAAGCAGACAAAGAAATCCCTGCCATAGAGAAAGAAAGACGACAGATCTTTATGCTCGCATAACCCTTCACGGAGGACAACGAGCTACAGAGGAGCAGAAAGCGATTAACACAAGCTAAGAACTTCCCAAAGCAACAAGACTCTGGACAGCAGCTGAGGCACCACAAGGCCTCACAACTCACTCATGTTACTGTCATTGAAATAACAAGGCTTTCACATGAACCCTGAGGAGGAAGACTGTGCTAATAAACTGCCTCCCCTCCTGAGCCAAAATGATGCTAATAAGGGAAATCAAACCTTTCAGATGATGTTGTTAAATCTTTTAATAGGACTCAATTCACGGGAAAACACAGGACTCAAAATTCTGTATTAATAGGACTGTTAATAATTCTATATTGAATTCTATTACATTCATCGATGACAAACCTCCAACAGTGCAGTTAGAGCTTGTTAGTTACTCAGAAATGTTAACAAAAATGCAAGAAAACCACAGATGATCAATGAAAACAATCAAAGAGACTCCTTTACGTGGAAAAGTGGATATATTGGGAGTGTTTAATTTACAGACATTTAAGAAAAAGCACACCACACACATATAGCAATGATCAGAACAAAGTAAATCAGCTGGGTGCTATTATATGCCCTGCTTTGTAAAGCAAGACGAGGCATTTCAGTGCAACTTTTGAGACACAAAACTGCAAAGCTTTAAGCAGAAACAGCTTTTACACAGAGTGTAAAATTAGCCTGTAGAAATCAAACAGAATGATTACAGGAAAGCACAATGGTAAATGGATAAAAAAAGGATTAGATAATTTTTCTTTTTTTCAATTTATTCTATTTATCTATAAAAAATCCAAACATGTCCAGTCACACTAGTCAGAAAACTTAAAAGAAAATTTATATACCATTAGTCCTAACAGAATAACTCAAGTACTGTCAGTAGCAAAGTAAAAGAAACAATAAAAAGCTTACATGCATCTTACTCTGTAATTATCTGTGAAGAGAATCTCATTAGGTTACACCTGCTACTGGTCACTTTCAGTCTCATGAGAAAGGACTACATTAGTCCTTGGATTTAACTTCAAAGGCTATTTCTATTTCCATAAACAGACACTCATCCCTGCTGCTCAGACATTAACAAGTTGAACTTTAGGCTCACTTATTCTTGCTGGCAAAGCCCTAGTTTTGTTGTTAGTTCCTCCCCTTTACCTTCTCAATGACACTCAGGCAAGGGAAAATAGCACAAATTAAAAAGGAAAAGAGGCAAGACATAGGTTGTTTAAGATAAAACATGAAACCAGCTGTGCTGGTTTTGAAGCTTAAAAGATGTTAATATTAAATATGAAAAAAGAGTGGAAGAAGAAGCAGCAGTGGAAAAAGACCAGAGAAATACAGATCATTAATAAGACTCATGTATTCTCAGCTGGCAGGACATGATAATTCCTTGCAGAAATCACCTAAGTAGGCTATCAGCTATATACCTATGTAGCCAGACAGCCTTAATTGCACCTCATTACTCTAAATTACAGCTCTATTATAACCATGATGTCAACGTCCTCTGCTATTATCTCTGTGTTCAGTCTACGTCAGAGCAATTCCACTTTTCAGAAACTTTTACAGGTTACATAATATTTACTTCTATTCCAGAGCCTACAGACTTCCTTAATATCAGAAGGAGTATGATGGAGAGTTCATCTTCTGCATTTCTCACCCAAGTAAAGCACATCCTGGATTAAAATCTCAACTGTACTCCAATTATTTCTTCAGTGTATCTCCTGTTTCTCTCCACATCAGTCCTTCCCAACTTCCTGCTCTACTATCTGATTTTATTCCTTCTTGCATAACATCCCCTGAAATCTCCTTTAGGTCAGTGAGTTTAAATGAGGATAGACAAGAAAGGAAAACCCAAGTGATTGTGCAGAGCAGAGATAGGATTCCCCCCAAAGCCAATTTCAACATTTTTTTTAACCTGAAAAATATTCGACCTGACATCAGTAAAGCATGACCAGAAAACATGACAAGGGCATTTCTGCAACCACTCTGAGGGCAATCTTTAAATGAAAGCGTAAGCTAGAAAAGTTTAAATTCCAGTCCTGTATGAATGATTCTTTTCTTAACATTCCTGTTGTCTAAACATTCCTGGTTGATAGTTGATTTACATTCAGGTCACTCTCTGCAACAGGTGAAGGGAATAGCCCGGGCCAAGGGCCAGCTGGCTGGAAGCAGAATTGAAGAAAAAGACCCGGACAACAAATCCGAGAGGATCAGTAGCATGCCCTTGCAGTTATTGAAGTTTGCTGCATACTGGGCTGTACTGACAAGACTGTAGCTGGTGGATTGATGAAAGTGAATTTTCAGTTTGAGAAAGTGCATTCAGAGTGCTGTGTCCAGTTTTGGACTCCTGAGTACAAGCCCCACATTCACAGACTGGAGCAATCTAGCAAACAGCAGAGAGTAAGGAAACAAAAAGTTCACCACCACGGTGGTCAAACATGGTAACAGGCTGCCCAGAGGAGTGATGGAATCTCTGTCTCTGGAGATAAATCAAAACTTTATAATAGACATCTAACCCTGAACTTAGATCAAAGTTCAAAAGTTGGCCCTGCCTCAAGGCTCGAGCTACAGGATCTCCCGTGGTTCCCTGAAACCTAAGTCATTCTGAGTTTACAGTGTATTCAAGCAAATGAATCAGAGAACTAAATCAGAGTTTTAAAATTACTTAATCAGCATTTCTAGCACAAATAACTATCAAGGCAAAGGAGACCATACAACATAATCACCTTCATGCACAGGGAAACATAAAAATCATTGTCTAACAAACAGCTTTGTCCACAGCTGAACTGTGTGTCACAAAAAATTACCTTTTCACTTACCAAACTGGCCATTGTGCTTTATAAAGAGTTCAATTACACCGTAGGCAATAGTGGTTGCAGGAGGAATTTCAAGGATCACGCTAGAATCCTTCATCAGACTTCCATTATCATTTACTGAAACCTACAAGACAGATTTATTCACCATTTATCTGGTTCAGCTACTCTATAGCTTAAACACATAATTAAGGTGAAAAATACAGAGGCAGAATGTGCTTTACTCTCCAGGATGTCTCATCAAAGTGTTACATGTTACATGTGGCATCTAAGAAAGGAACTAGATGAAGAATGAGGTAGAAACACAATGCCAAGAGCAGCTCTCACACTCTTAGCTACCCTGTCCTAGCACAAAGCTGATCTCCAGGCACAGCTTTTGCCACACATGAAGCCCCATGTCACTAGGAAATGGGCAGCCACTTCAGTGTCCTGCCTTGCCCAATTCTGCTGTGACATTCCTTTTGCCCAGCTAGAGGCTGGTATCAGGAAGGTGGCACTTGCAAAGAAAGTTCTTATACTGCGACTCCCGGATTCCTGCAACTGGAGACGCATGGTACACAGAGGTGATCCATCTCCAGCTTTAAAAAAAGGCAGCTTGCAATGAATGAGCATGTTTTGACTTTGGTAATTCCTTCTCAATTCATAGGCAATTTTTCAGAGAGCCTCATAATGCAGTTAATCTCTACTCCCATGATCAAAAACAAATAGCTTTCCAATAAATATGAAAACTCAGTAGACACTACAACCATTTGTGATGAATGATTACTTGGCTTTTCAAATAAATTTGATTCTGCAATGCATTTTGCTATTCAACTTGCAAAGAATTGGTTTAGGTCTGCTTCATGTTCTGCTGTAGGCAGGAATCTACATAGAAATGGAATCACAATTCGATAGTATTGATGGAAACTACATTCCAGGCTCATACGAAAAGATGGCATCTTTGCCAGAAAGGCAGTTGAAAAAACATTTTACCGTACAAAATTTTCACAACCAAGCAGTGCAGTTAGTTCAGCACATTAAGAAAGCACAAAAAATACTCTGAAGTCCATTTGGAGAAATCATAATTTCTTCCCAGATAATTCACAAATGTTCTACTCCTTGCAGTTCTTTAGTAATTTTTACCTTTATTGTTTTTGCAGTGCATCCCATCACACCGCTGACTTTTTCTTCTGTCTGGATATGTTCGGATATCGTACACCTCTGAGTTGTGATTATCTTTTCTCTCAAGATGCACAGCACTTCACGTTTCCTTTCTATTACTTGTTGCAGTAAACTACTGTTTAGATCTATTGTTCTGAAAAAGAAAATACACCATTAACAATACTAGAACTGTGAATAAAAAACCCAACAAAAACCCACCATATTTTGTTAATTGCTTGAATAAGCTTTTATTGTAAAAATGACACTGGTTTCTGTATGAGCAGCCTCCTCAAAATGATGATGTCCTCTTTTGTTATTTGGAAGCAGTAAATATCTGTATTCCACAGTAAGTCCTCACATACATACAGAATTCTTGATTCCCTACTCTGAGCAAAAATGGAAGTTGTCCAGATACTTTCTAAGCAAAGAAAAAAGCAAGAGAGAACTAATGACAACTTTAAGCTTCCTGGGTACTACAAAACCAACCAGTCAGGCTCTCGGACACTGGACTGAATCCTCTCCTACTGTGAGCTCACACTGACATTACCATGGCCATGGCAGGGGGTGCTGGCTGGGGGACACAAAGACAGCAATGCCTCAGTGCCAACCCTCACTGCTTGCTATGGATCTGTTTCAGTGCTCACTTAAACCCCAAACGGGCTGAGTGGGATCAGCACTGACCAAGTATTTCAAAGGGCTGAATGAGAAAACACAGAAGATTTCATTGATTTTGAGACTGGAGATTATTGAAAAAAACCCACCTGCTTCAAAGTCCTGGGTTATTCATTGATATGGACTCAAAATTTAAAATTGGTGACCAGGACTGTCACAGTCAAAAGAGTAACTGTGGGAGGGAACTCAAAACTCTAGCCTAGGCACCAACTTAATAAACCATCCCTACCCCACAGCATAATTCAGTGTCTGTTTAAATGCTGCTGGAAATAATTCTAACATTAGGTTCTTCTTAGAATGAGCAGAAGACTGAAAGTGAACTCCTAGAAACAAAACAGGAGGTTTGTTTTCTACGAAAATGTTACAAAATCCACTACCTTGTCTTTTGGGGTGTTAACAGACTTTCTGCTAACAGTTAAAGCAACTTCTTAATTGTATTTAATTGATTAAAATGTGTCAATTATATTATACTTTTGCAAAATATTCACTGGAGGTCCTCAGAGGAGATGTTACATTTTTTATGAACAGGTAATCTAGCAAAACTGTTGGAAGATTAAAGGATTCTATCCCTGACTCAAATTATTCAGTCTTTTCTCCTCCCTTTTACTGTAAATGGCTATTCATGGAGTTAATGGCAATTTCCCAAAAATGTGACAGAAAGACATGTCTGACTCCAATTCATTTAAATCGAGATATCTCCACTTTTAATTAAAAAGTTTTAGATTTATTAGATTCTGGAGTTTTGAATTTATGCAGTCTGTATAAGTCTGAAGTCAGCTGGGGTTTTTATTGAATTAAAAATATCCTCAGGCAATTTTTGATCTTTGGAGAGTTATATGCTTATATGAAAGTTCAATCAGTTGGAATGAACTGTCTGAAAACCTTAAAGTTGATTGTTTAGACAAGGGAAAGAAAATACCTCTGAAGAAATGAAGCAGCCACTAGAAAAGCACCCCCAAACATTCCTGAGATTACTAATATAACTTTTGTTCCATTGGTGCAAAGTCATGCTTTATGCTTGGAATGCAATGAACCTTTGGATTAAGCAAAAATTGAAGAAATGTCAAGCGACCACAAACATCACCGTTCTCAGAAGTGTCTGCCAAACCAGAGCCATTAGTTACAGTCTATCAAGCCTATCATATACTTCACAATAATTATTTATGTTTCTAAAGTGGTGTCCTAAGCGTCTTGAAAATACAAATTCATACACTAAGAACTTGCAGTTTTAACATTTGGCCTAGGGAGCCACAGGGGGAAAAATACAATGAAGCAGCACAAAAGCAATTTGTCATTTCCTTTCATGTGCATTTTTTGACTGTTTAAGAGGATGACAAACTTGCTGAGCATCCCCAAAATTTGGAGGAAAAAAACCCCCTCAAACAATAAAGGTAGAAAAACAACTATTAAAATAAAGATCTGCTATTTCTGAATGAGTGGTAATTGAAGAAGCATATAGAATATGACCTAACTCAATGCAAATGAATTACCAAAATAATTCAAGAGACTTTTTCTTCCATCTGCTTCTACAGTATTCTGCCCGAGGCAGGACTGGCTCAGATCCTGTCATGCTCCTGGCTGTGAGGTCCAAATGCAGAAGTAGCAGCAGAGTGGCAGAGCAGAAGGGTCAGAAGATGTAGTTAACTTGCCAAGAGGGGCAGTGAACAAATCCTGGAGGCAACGCTGGAAGAGCTGCTGCAGCACTGGGGGCTGTGGAGTGACACTGACACACAGGGACACAGAGCTATCTGCTGCAGCAGCACGCCCCAGGCAGTGCCCAGAGGTGACCTGGGATTCCCTGCACAGAGCTGAATGTGTGCCAGAGACAGTCACTGCCACAGCCCCAAGGTTCAAATGACTTCAGTGGGATGTGTCCCGTTCTAAAGCTGTCAGAAATGGTCTCCTCTGTCCAGTAAGTTTAGTGAGCACCAAATTCAGAGCTTTCAAACACACACCCTTACCCACAGCTACAAAAACCTTTTCTTCTAGGATAGCAGAGTTAAGTGCTCTCCTCTAGGCTTCTGGCCCTGAACTTTCTATCATAAAAGAGAACTCTAGGGTTGTGTGTGGGCACATCATGAGTTATTACTGGGGCACAGCCTGTTGAAGGTGAAATATTTTGCTCTCGCCAGCAACTACAACAGGAGATGACATGAGATAAGCAAGTACCCAGCTTATCTAAATTATCATTGAAAACAGTCATCAAGAGCAAACCACAACAGGGTTAAAGTTTGTCAATCAGAGCAGGGCTTCAAGTATTGCAGGGCAATGGCCACTGAATTTTTACAAGAACTGAACTTACTTGCCAGCACAGCACTGAATATAAAAAAATATCTGAGTAACACTAGATAGCCAAGTCAAATCCCTGAGAATACAGGCATGTATATATAACATACATGAATTGCATTGCAAGTTTTTATTTTACAGGTCATGTTTCAGAGCTTTTACTTCTGTTCTACAACCATGGCTCTTACCATCTCTTTCACTCTGTACTGTACAAGAGGCCCCACCAACCCTGTGTCGCTTGTACTACATCACCATTACCTGTCTCGCCCCGAGGAGCTGAGCTGAAGCACTCAAAAATAACACTATAGAAAATGTAATGAAATGTTGGTTTGCCAAGTCCCATTACCAACACACAGAGAGTAAGCCTGTATAAATAAAAATTATTTAAAAGACACAAATTATGGGGTTTTGCTTGACTGTTCTGCTTAAACAACCTTCCTGAGGTCAATGATTTACTATGCTGGAAGCTTTACTGGTCAAACATGTACATAAAATAGTTTCTTTGAGTTTTCGTCTCACTTCATGTTTAACTAGATTAAACACTTCTACTCTCCTATAATGCAAAGACTTCTTTCCCCTTCATTCAGTATTTCTCTTCTCACATTAGGAAAGCAATAGGCAATAGAGGCACAAAGGCAATTTGCTGCAGACTGGAGTCAGAAAAGGGAGAAAGGCAGAAACTAGATAAAGACAAGAAAGAACAGACAACAGCTGGCAACACAGAAGGCTCTCACATTTCAGGTAGAGAGGAGGAGCCTGTTCTAAACCCCACTGCTGAGGCTGAGGGTCTTTCCTTTAGGCACAGAATTTGACCTAATGTCCCACAAAGGAGAGGCCTTCGGACCATTTTTCCATCGAATCCTGTCTAACCTTCCCAGTAATTCACCCACAAATCCTCAAAGCAAGGTGCTTGTCAATTTCTTGCAAATACCAAGAAGAATGGGTATTGCTGTGAGTGCTCTCCATCCTCACACTGAAATCAGAACTGCTGCCTGTCTGCACAGATCTTCACTGGTCCAAACTACTCACAAGTAAAAAACCTTCACAGTCCTGTACTGGGCAATGTCACCTTGAAACACCTCCTCTCCCAGCTGTAGAGAGACAGGCAGCCCATGCTCACAGCCTCTTCTCCACTTCATTAATAATGTGCAATAGTCTGATGTCTTCCATACAAATACTGCTTTTTTCAAGTGAGAGCCTTCACCCAGCTTTGTTCCTGCTCTAATAGAGACCTCTAGATGAGTGCCAGGGAGTAAAATCCACCAGACCTCACTCTGCCGTCTTCCACCAAACACAGATGTATATTTCTTTTGTTAATCCATTTCAAATATAACCTCTCTGACCTACTTCTTACAGAACACAGCATCTGCAATAGTCAGCTTATTGACAGCATTTCACTATCTTCCCTACAGAATAACCTGACACGTACTTCACAGAACATCTTCCCTAAGAATACCAGAGACTTCTCAGACTGCAAGTGACAGGTAGTTTCTCTATTTTCTATTTGACATGCTCCTTATTTTTTAAATCACAGGCACACACAATTGCTTTTATTCAATCCTGTCTCACACTACTTTGTGACTTCGTATTACCTCATGTAGCAGCTTAGGTAGAAAACGGAATGGTTTTCTCACCATGCTCATAAATGCTCAAGGAGTTTTAAACAGTAAGTCACAAAATGGTCTGAATTTCCACTGTACTCAGATTAAGAATAGGCATTTATTTTTGTCTCATTATGGACAATAATATGCAGTTTCATTAATTCAACTAAAGTGCAATATGCAATAGTATAAAGTATCTTTCAACCATGTCAGAGTATGCTGCTAAAACCACTTACAACTCTTTTCCCAATATGCTATTCACAGAGTTAGGAATCATTCACATGACATGATGGAAGCATGACAGGCAATTTTTTCTGCAGCTGATGTGAACTGACTGACTGCTATCACTGTCCTCTCAGAACTTCTCTTTCAATCACCTTCCATGACTTTTAGTGAAATGGTAAAAACAAACAAGCAAATTTGTTAATACATGAGAAGTACAGAGATTATAATCTCCTCATAATCCTTTTTACTGGAGGGAAGAAGACAGAACAGTTGAGGTTGGACAGTTATCTGGTCTAACCTCTCTACTTGAGCACGGACACCTAGAGCAGTCTGCCCAGGACCATGTCTCCAAGGAGGGGAACTCCACAGCTTCCCCAGGCAACTTGTGCCGGTGCTCAGTCACCCTCACAGTGAAAAAGTTTCCTGATGTTCAGACAGAGCCTCCTGTGTCTCAGATTGTGCCTATTGCCTTCTGCTTTGTCTCTGGGCACCACTGAAAAGTGGCTCATCCAGCCCATACTTCAACTTCTCTATGAGGACCTTACGACAGACAGTACTGAAAGCCTTAAAACAGAAGATGGAATATACTCTTAAATCCGTAGCAATCCAAGTGAGCTAAAGGCACAGGACTCTGCCCCAAATTAGTATGTTACAGTGCTCTGTGAACTAGCAAGTACTATGTAATACAAAATCAAAAATAATGTAAAGTGAAATATGTCAAGTGTGTGTACCTAAAACTATTGTGTAACTTTATTCTAGTATTGCATACTATGTTAACAAGTGTGTTCTGCATTTACAATGTCACTGCTTCTGCAAACCAGGAAGGATCTCATTCCACATCCTTCAGCTGTCATCCTTTTTCAGAAAAATAAGCCAATGCAGCACCTTGAATCTAATTAAAAGATCAGTAGGATTCTCCTTCAGAAGGTTCACCTAAGAAGTGTCAGGAAAACAATTTGCTGCCACCGAGCACTTTTAGCTTGCTGAACTCTGAAGACTCACATGACTTAGTTTAAAAGGCACATCAGCTTTGACTTTTTAGAGTTTTCTGCTACTAATCTGCAACTTTGACTTAATCAGCCTAATACAAGAACATTTTAAAAATGCAACTAAATTAGGTTATACATGTAGAAATACTACATGAAGCAATGATTGATCAAACAAGCACAAGCACCACATGTCATTAAATGACATCAAGAACAGTTTGCTGCCTCTCATTTCACAAGGCCTGACAGGTAAACATGCTCTTATAAGTACTGTAATGCTTTGCATCCAAAAATCACTAACTTGTAGGCATCAGCACTCCTGAATTCCACACAGTACTCATGAACAAGATGAAAGCTTGAAGCTTGGACACAATCAATCATAAATGATAGAATATTTATGAACGGGTAAGTAGAATTTCATCTATAAGGCACTGCCAACAATTTCCAGTGAGCCTCCGCATTATGCTGGAGAAAAAAAATAAATTCTGCTACCCTCACCATTTTCAGTGACCTGGCAGAAGGCAGACTGACTCAATATCAATTATACACTTTGCATCATAAGCTTTAATAGGCTATGAGCATCTTTTTTATGAACTAAGACCCAGTTCCGTGCATAAAGTAGCACACACGTCAACTTCAGTTACAGTTACACATAGATCGGTGTACAGCTACTGATTTTCAACACTCAAAAGAAGGTAACATATTTCTGAGTATTTAGTTACATAAAGGATTGTAACACCAAGATGTGCTGATTTGTTGTGGCAGGATTCTCTTTGTGAACAGAGTAGGTAACTTCAAGTAAAAGCTTACTGATCTAAATCAAAGTTACTCTGGTTTGTTTCTTCATAGGACTCTATCTAGTGCTAGAAACAAGATTCTAAATCTTGACTGATACTGTTTTCCTGATACTAGATGCAGATTAATTTTACAGGCTTGGTACACACATTTAGCCCAGCATTTTCTGCTTTCAATAAGGCATTTAGTACAAAGAGAGCCAGGCGCCTTATTAGAATAAATTTGTTGACTTGTGAACACTCACAATAAAAAGAACACCAGCCATTTGTTGCTATGAAAATGGAGAATTGATTATTTCTAGAACATCAGTGTATCTAAAGCAAATTTACATTGCTTCTGACAACTTCTGCACTGATAGCAAAAACCTATCATCTTTATCTTCAGAGCATCAGCAAAGGCTATTTAAATTCATTACAGCCCCTACTACAGATCTAGAGTACAATAGTGTCACAAACGAAGCACCCTCATCTCCCATAAGTCAGGACCTGCAATTGAGAGTAGACCCCTGACTTGTCAACTGGCTGCCAAACAGGCTTTGGTCCATGACTCGCTCATTGCAACATTAAATAAAACCAACTTCAGAGTAGGACAGGAAGTGAGGAAGCGTTGCGTATCTTGTAAAATAAAGAATATGGTTCCCCTCAGTTAATACAGTGTATGACAGGAAGCAACAGGTCTGTATTTTGTTCAGCTATTAGAACATGCCTTGACCATGCTTGCTCACCTTTGCTATTCCTTCAACTTCAAATAATCCCATTTTCTAGCACAGCCACTCACACACACAAAATTATAAAGCCTGCTTACAAGAACATTACCAGTTCTGAATTCAATTTCCATATTCAACGCCCCAGTAACACAGAGAACCAATTCTTTTTTTTTCCAGATTGTTACCTCAGTACAGTCCCCCAAAGTAGGGAGGATTTGGCTCTTGTCCCAGGTGGTAATTCATGCAAAAACATAAGATGAAATTACAGAGAGATGTTTCTAAAACATGAAAGGAAAAAGTCTGACTAACAAGATTTCAAAATATGGAAAATTTTATTTTTGTATATATGTATAATTATATATATAATTGTATATATGTATATATATATAATTTTATATATGATTTATCATGAATATGAAAGCTTACAATAAAAATAATTTTCAAACTGTAGCAATGCTACAAAAATCAATTGGTCAGTGATCGCAGCTGGCCCAAGTCTTTTCAGCTCAGTACTCTCTCCTGGCCACTGCAACACCCACATTAGAAACATACCTGTCCTTGACATCTTTCATAAGCTGCTGCAAGTCAATCTCTTGCTTCCTCAGGTTTCCAAATGAGGACTGGTTTTCCACGTAGCCCTTCCCTCCAGCTCCCAGGCTGATCTTCACAAATGATGTTTCAATACTTCCTTGAACAAAATCTTCAAACTTCCCCATGTATTTTGCAAAGTCAGATTCCACAATCACTAGGAAAGCAATAAAAGTAATTTCTGTGAAGAGAAGTGCTGAAATGGTCCTTACATGATTGGAGGAACAGATACTTACAGAAAATATGACTAGTTAGTGAAGGCAAGGAACAGTATGAACAGGTAAATAATGAAATTTACATCTCTACAACTCTTGTATCTGCTCTCTTCATGTTTTCATCATCTTTGCTCTACTATCTTTTGTATTTTGCTGTTTTAGGAAAACATAAGGTGACTGAAGTGCTGAACTCAGATGCTATGAAATATATATAAAGAATGACTGAAAGTTATTTCAGCTACAAAGAAAACTACAAAGACAACCAGCTTGTACAACAGCCCCAGTATTTTGGCACTATTTTGACACATCTCATCACAGGGCTGTCCCAAAGCTCACTGAAAAACAATGGGAAAATCTAACTGGTTTGAAACAAGTCTGAATTTTATGTACCTAAAACCCTGAGAACTGACTCAGGATCAGCTAATTTTCCAAACCAGCTACAATTAACATCTTAGGTTAGGGACTTAATCTGTTTTCCTTTATGGAATTATGACATGTCCAGAAATATGGGATTCCATCTCGTTAATCTTAAAACATGGGTGGGACTGCTATAGTTGGATGAAGAAAAAAGTACAAGGGTCAACCTTTTTTAACAGTCTGTGCAAGACAAGCAGAATAGGTGGTAAAACTCGCTTGGCTTGGCCTGGCCAAGCATTCCCTGGGCTACTAACACCAACAAGACACTGTTTATTCACTGCTTTTGGATCTGGAGCAAGTACAGTTTCACACTACTACCACATACAACCCCCCAGAATATTCTAGGGATGTTCCTGTGGCTGCAGACAATACTGTTATTAAACAGTAGGACTGTACAGCCTGAGAACCTTCAGCACTCAATTTAATACTCTACCCGGGCAAAACTTTCTTTTTTTAACCAACATTTATTATTACCCGTTTTAGTTACATAAATGGTCAAGTGAGAAATGATCCATTCATCTCATCCCCATGGATGGAGGATTCCTTCAGAGCATTCCTCTGAAAGGAGCCCTCTAGTAACACAATTGAGAATAATAACAAAACCAATTAGGGTTTGTATTGTTATCTGCACTAATAGTGCTGCCCGAGTATGGCTTTACCTGGTTTTACTGGTTTGTCTTCAGTAAGCACATCACTCAGGGTGACTGTCAAGAAGTGATACTTGGGCTTCTGCCAGCACCAGAATTTCCTCCTCTTCGTAACTAAGCTCAAAAGCTGCAGCTTGTCTGAGGCATTCAAGTGGGAGACAGGGATCAAGTCACCTCCGCCGTCAGTTTCTCTCACGAAATTCTTCGTTGCTTTTGCAAACATCGTGGGGGATCAGTTAAAGCCTGAAAGAACACATCTGTTTTCAAACAACTACAGCTGTAAAGTATAAATATTTACATTGCAGTTTTAGGAAGTTCTTCACAGAATTGGTATTAACAAAGGAACACATAGTGTTTTCACCCTATCTTCTTCACTCTGAGCTCCGAAGGAGCTTGAATCACTCGTCCCAATATATGTTTTCTCAGTAACTAATAAAAGAATTTTAGTTAAGAGAAACATTCACAGGTAATAAATCTGTTAGAGAGGAAAAACTTACACAGCTTACCTGAAATTCTATGAAAAAGGATCTACTAATAAGCACCCCGTAGAGACCAGCTGGGATGAGGAGAGCACTGGGGCAATGGCAGAGGATTTCTGCCTCCCCACACAATCCTTCTTTTATTACCTAACATAAAACTTACTCCATATAAGGCAGTTAGGTATTACTCACACAAACTATCTTGATCTTTTTAATAGGGAATAAACACATGGAGGGATAATAACAACTGTTCTATAAAAAGCACCAAATACGTGAGCTGGCATCTCTGTTACTAAGTTTTGTTTCTGAACTACACCCCTGGAAAGTTCCAATTAATTTTTTTATTTATGAAATCTTTTTTACCTTCAATGGTTTCAGATTTTCTATTTTTCACTTGCATAACTACAGCTAAATTGAACATACATTATTTGCAACTGTTATTCGCAACTGTTATTCATATCCCCTATGTAACTACATACATTATCTTACTGATGCTTTGCAAGGATTTTAATTAAAAATTATCAGCATCTCTTATCATGTAAGCTTCTCTTTATTCCCAGCAATGTATTTTGCTATATTTACAAGGAACGTTTTCCAGTAAGGGAAACTGGCTAACCTCACAGAAGAAGTGGTAAAAATGACCATTCACAGGTGCTAAACACACAATTCTAATAAATTAATATTTGCTATTTTTAAAGAATCTAATCTTTCTAGTTTTTCTACTCTGTGTTAACTGAGCTAATGATATTTCCAGAATTAAATAATTTTACTTCTTTAAATCCAGCAGCATCTCTTTAAATCTCCCAGATGACACTGACTGGAAAGTTCAACTAAGATCATAAGATGTCTCAGCTGGGTAGCCACACTTTCATGATTAATTACCTGTCTTGCTCCACAGAGATCTTAGATTTGTCATTAACAAACACAGGCCAGAGTAAGATAGAACAAACTTCAAACAAAAACTGATAATGCAGTGAGCACTCAAGATTATTGACAGAAAATGGAAACCTGAATACAGTTATTAGTGCTTGGACCACAGGCTCTGTATCTTAGTATTAGGTTAAAAAAAAGCCTTTTTGCAGATGCAAACTTACCTTTCCATTAGTTTTTCCCAAACCCCATTACAGATATTCCACACAATATTTACTGATTCATGCTGAGGTATTTACCTCCTCATGAATCCTCTATGGCCTAGTGTGTGTAACAAATAAAGGGTGTTTTCCAACAATACCTGCATCAAAAGGATTTGAGCAATGTCAAAGTCGCATAACATTTTACTGAAGAGTCTTCTGGGGCTTTCACTGTAACTGCAGCCGCAGCAAACCCTGCAGCACCACCTCAGCTGTGGGCACTGGGAATATTTCCACTGACTTTCTTGTTCTCTGACCTTTTCCTAAATGAACTGAGACTGATTTTTTGCATTCCTGTATCTCTCCTCCTTTATCTTCCTGGTTGTAATCTGAGTGAGAACACTTTAACAGAATAAAGCAATGCAGATCCACTGCAGCAGAAAAGAAAAAAAAAAAAACAAACAAACAAATAAAACTTCAAACCAAAACTAGTTTCCTTTATTCACAAGACTTCTTTTGAAGGAGTCTGTATTTTGCAGAAAGCCAGATGACTGATTTGTAATGTAGGGGACCACCAAGAAAATTCTCATTGCCTGCATTAGCTGCCTTTGCCCAGCATAACCTTCTTCAAACATTTCTGTACTTTACATGTCTGCTCACTCATCCTGATCCCCTTGCTGCATAGCCAGCTCACATGGGCATAGTCTCTGAAATAAAAAAAAGGCCCTCAATTTCTGAGTTTATCATAAAACAAATTGCAAAACCAGGTCCTAATATTTGGCATTCTTACAAACTCAGTAAATCTCATGAGAGGAACCACTGCACCACTCTGTAAAATTTCCAACTCACAGTGTTTTGCCTTCACTCCCCATCACCAGTCCTGACTGGCAAAAGGAAGATGCAGGGAAGAGGACAGAGTGCTTGTGAGGACTAACAAGACTCACCAGGCAGGAGAGATGGGGCAGTTTTCAGCCTCAAAATGATGTCAATGTCTCCCACACTTTGCTGTGCCAGTAACGTCTTTGCAGGGAGCATATTTTGCTGGTGTAGGTGTACCTGCAAATCAAGAGTATTCTATCCAAATGATTTCTCTTTGGATATAGCACCTTTAATACAAATTTGACAACGCACCCAAAATACCTTGCTTCACTACTTCCCAGAATAAAGACACGGAGCAATTATGCCCCTAGCCAACATCAGGGAGTTAATACAGCCACGAGGCTCAACAGCATCCTGACCGAATGGGCATGGAGTGGTTACAGACCCAGCATTAAGAAAATTGCCTTGGGAGCTTCTTCCTCTGGAAATTTTAATAGAGCTGTGCTTGGTTTGACAGAAATAAAAGGGAAGGTATCAAGCTGGTAGGAAATGCCTGTCAGAGTGAATTCACGCTTGCAGATTGATAGCTAAGTATGAAAGCAGAAAAGGAAGGAGGAGTACTTTCTTGCCTACCAAAAAATCTAAAATTAGCCTGAACCTCGGATAGAGGAGGATTATTTAATGGCAAGGATGAGATCAAACGAAGATAATGACACCAATTTAATTGTTTACCTAAACAAGTCTCATCCTGCTCCTTTGCTTTGTAGCTCCCTAACTCAGTATAGTGGGACATTAAATCCAACATTTTATGAGCAATCGGTGTTTGCCTCTGTCAGTAAAAAACCAAAATAATTACCTAATATTTCTTACATTCTGTATCTTTCACATAAAATACAATTTTTTTTTTGTTTTTTGCATTTAACATACGATTACACAGCACACTGGGCACAGTCCACAGGAAATTTGGTAGCACGGGGACAACTGGATTGCCAAATGCCAGCACACCCCTTCCTACAATACAAGTTGCAAGGAAACACAATGCCTGAAGGCCAAAGAGAAGCCTCTGTGTTGGAAGAGCTGTTAGGCATTAACCACTGTGTAGGAATGGTAATGGCCTTGGAATCCTAAAGGAGTATGAGCCTGTATCGGTACAGAACTGGAGCATGGAAGTGACGACATGCATGTTACATGTTTTATTAAAGAACATTAGAGTTATATACACCTCCTTTCCAGATAATTAAAAAAAAAAAAAGAAGAGCATCTATAAGCGCTACTACACAAAGCCTAGCAGGGCTGCCCACACAATGCATTACAGTCTTTGAACGCACGTAGCTCCCAAAAACACATCCAGAAGATTTTAGTCCTGGGTTAAGCCCTCTTTCTGTTCCTCGAGGACTCTGCAGCACGTGCCTCCACAGACCGCTGCCGCAGGCTCGGGCACCCCGGGGGGATGCGGCGCCTTTCCCTGGCCGTGGGCGCCGTCCTGCGGGGTGCGAGGGCTGTGGGAAGGCCCGGCGCTGCCCGGGCGCTGGGTGCGCAGTCCCGCCCGCCTGGCCGGGAGCTGCTGGGGCAGGCGAGCATAGCCGTGCCGTGCCGTGCCGTGCCACCGCTCGGAGCACCGCACGGGCACTGCGGCCGTTCCGCTCCCCCCCGGGCCGGGAAGGACAGCGGGGCGCGGCCCGGAGCCCGCGGCGGCTCTCGTGCCCCGGGGAAAGGCGGAGTGGCGGCAGCCGGGGGGA
>VWPU01001159.1:0-23441 GCA_013398955.1 Callaeas wilsoni | reverse complement strand
TGTGGAAGGAGCAGCAGTGGAGGGGCCTCGGGTGCTGCCAGCAGCACCTTCAGAGTGGGTCCTGCATGGCTGGAATGAGAAGTTTCCTTAAGTCAGCCCATGGGTACATGGCAGCTTGTTGCCAAAATCTGGGTGTCTCATGCCTTTGTGAGAGCAAAAGCCCCTGCCATTAGCAGAAAGATCCCATGCGGTATTTTAGGACCATCAATTTCAAGCTCTATAGGTATTTATCTGTAGGTAAAAGTAACTGAAAGTAATAGAGAAATATGTCACAATTTGCCACTGCATGGAGAAGGGATCAATGAATTTAAGATTTACGAGTACATTGGTAAAAATAAAGCACACAGTAACTTCCAGCACTATTTTTTTGGAGCAGGGAGGAGGAGGAGGGAAAGGCCACTGTAATATTTGTATATAATGAATTACTGAAAAAATAAGCTAAGCGATTGTCTTCCTCAAAGTTAACTGAGAAAGTCAAAGGGAAGTGGATAGGAGAGTTTGAATGGAGAACAGTTTCTTTCCATCTTTTCACAGTGGTGTTTAAGATGAGAGAAATCTGACAGCAATGGGTGAATATTTCCATCTGGTCAAAGGTAAATCCTTTCACACTGAGAACACTTCACCTAAGGCACTCAAAAGTGAATTGCAATGGCTGAAAACAAGGCCTTTTAAACAAAAATATGAAGCAAGATTGATGTTGCTCATTCTAGGATGTTACTCACCATTCAAGGTGATTAACAGTGTTAGAATGCTGATAATTTCCTGATTTTAGATGATGTCATAGCTAAACTAAAACAAATATGCTCTGAAGCCAAAACTAATTTTTTCCTTTTTTGTTTTGATTGCATTTCCCTTCTTCTGTAGAGAGAAGAGCTAATGGACGAAGTTGCAGGTTTATTTTAATACAGATCATTAACTGGGAAAATACTTAGGATTACTATATTCTATTCATAGTCCAAATCCAGTTCCTCAGCCACACTGAGCAGTGCAATTACATGGCGTGCAGGGCAATTTTTCCTAAAAAGAAAAGCACTTGAATAAAGTAGAACTGCAGAGTTCTGTGATTGGAACCTGTGTAAGTATTAGAAAGAGTAAGAAAAGGCTGTTCTTTGCTTTGGGTCAGTAAAAATGGGTGCCCAGCGCTGGCTGTACCTCAGAGCTTGTGGGAAATCTGGGGCTGATGGTCAGAAAAGCTGTACAGCACTGGCTGTCAGAATTTATTTGCCAGCAACATTTCATATTGCCCTGGATCACTGAGACAGCAGAGGACACATCACAACTCTGAGTGGTATTCTGGTTTAAACAGGGCTATAAACATGTCCCATTACTACAGACAACCAAAAGGATTGTCTTTGGTCTGAAAAAGAACCTTAATTGGGGTGTGCAGCCTTCTTAGATGGAAACTAGCACAAAGAATTAAGGTATAGACTGATTCAAACCGGTTTTTCTTTGTCAGTGTATATTTAAATTTATTGAAAGCACCCTTATTCTGGGAGTTGTTTATTCCTTCAATAGGGTGTGTTTCTTCCCCATGGGAACAGGATGTGACTTCATTCCTGGTGTCCCTACCTGCCCCAGTGTTACAGGGTTGTCTCTGGATCTCCTGCACTCAAGCCTTGTTCCAAACAGGCAGAGACCATTGGCACTGCTGGAAAGAGTCAGGTGTCCAACTGAGTTAATTATCAGATCTTCTTTTAGCATAAACCCTGGTTTGAAGGATAATAGTTGGAGTCTAAATTAGCAGATCTGATGCTGAATATCTTTTTGTATGTGAGGTTTGTCACAGATGATA
The DNA here is from genome assembly GCA_013398955.1 of Callaeas wilsoni. NCBI lineage: Eukaryota > Metazoa > Chordata > Aves > Passeriformes > Callaeidae > Callaeas > Callaeas wilsoni. The sequence goes on along the minus strand of VWPU01001159.1, from coordinate 21,649 downwards.
TAAACTCTGCTGCAAAGCTCTTTGAAGTCACTTGGGTTTTCTGTTGATGTCAAGAATTCTTGGTTCAAGCCTTTAGAGTCAAGCACATTTGCACTCATTTGTGTAAAGACACAATAAATCTGTGTTAATGGGCAAGTACAAGAACAGATTGTGTGATAACCGTGTGGTTTTTCTATTAATATATTCCCCCATGACTTTACATGTTGTTTCATTAATCTAAATCTTCCTTAACACCACTTCTAATCTAGTCAGCAGGAGCTGCAATAATGTCTAAGCACAGAGAAAAAGCAGTCAAGTATTTGGTTGTTTTATTAAATGCCTATTGCAGTCCTTGATCATGAAGGTATCTTAGTTAAAACCAGTCCTAATTCAAATAAATATTCTGTGGAAATATTATGAAAGCTCTGATGAAGCAATGGAATGTTTGTTTAATCAAGGTATTGCAGAGATACTTTTACAAAGCCTGATAAATTACACTGAAATCCAAGGTGGTAGCAGTTATAAATGATAGCTACCTAAATATTCAAGTCCTTTTATAAGAGATGTGTGTAGAGAAAATAAGTAGACTTGTTTCCTTTTAAAAGCCACTAAACTATTATTTAATGCAAATGAATTATAGAAAGATCCTGAATGTGAAACTAAATTATTTTATGAATAAACATTTTTAATCATGAGAAAAAAACTGTCTAGACTAAAATTTATTGTGATGAATATTGTGATGATATAGAGAACAGAAGTCATGACTCTTGCTATAAATGCTCACTAAATATGCACAGAATTATTTTCTGTTATATGTGTGAATGCCTTTGAAGAAATGCTGACATTCAGAGTTTTAGTGTCATGTGCCAAAGCAGGGATTTTTTTCAGTCTTTTAAAATGCAGACTTGCAGTAGAACTTTAATTCATTTTGTGAAATTTTCAGAGGTTCAGATGCAAACTCTCTGCTTTCCTTGCAGCCTGTACAATACAGCTGTGAGGTCATTACTGCTCTTGCCCTGCTTCTTCTAATGGCCCTGAGCTGCTGCACTTCTGCAAAACAACTTATCATAAGTAGAGACTTGTCAGAAGAGTTAAGGAAAATAATTTTCTTAAGTAGCTCAGGGTTCTGTAAATCATACAACTTGGCCAGGCTGCCTTTGTAACAAGAGGTGAATATTCTTGTTTTTATCCACCAAGATCCTTCCTGTTCTTGCATAAGATGGGAAGCTGCTGGAGAGAGTCCAGAGGAGGCACCAGGATGATCAGAGGGATGGAACAGCTCTGCGGGGAGGAAAGGCTGGGAGAGTTGGCATTATTCAGCCTGGAGAGGAGAAACTTTGGGGTGAGAGTTTGGTTTCCTCTCAGCAGTACTTGGTAAGTCATTTCCTTGTCTGTATTTTGACTCACAAGTTTTCCCGCTCTAGTTCTTCCTATTTTCTCCCTCATCACACTGTGGGGGTGGAGGACAGTGAGCAAGCTGCTAAAATACCTGAAGTTCCCTCTCTATTCCTTATTATCTGATACCAAACCTTTCTTTGCCTTTTTGCTATTTTAACTCATTTATAAATTGAATTTAAATATATTATTCTGATAGAAAATTTGGAAATTCATGGAAGAAGGTGTTATTTTGTTGTCAAAATCTTTCTCGTGCAGAGGGGAAATTGAGGCTCCTCTTATTTGGGTATTCTGTCACCCTGGTGAGAAGGAGCATAGGAACTTATCACTGCCATAAAGGCATAAAGAGTGGAACTCTGCCTTTCTTCTCAGTGGTTAATTCAGTCTGTGCTACAATTCTGTTTATTCCATGGAATAGAAGAGGAGGAATTGTTATTCTCCTCCAGCCCACAGGAGCCTCTAGCCTGTTTCAAGTCTGCAGGCAGTACTGCTGTGTAAAATTGTTCCATAAGAAGTAGAACAACTCAATGGAGCAGGAAGAGGCTAAAGCAACTGAAATTCCAGGGTTTTTTTCCTTCCAGTTTATCCTTTGCTGATGGCAATTGTGAACATTGCAGGAGTGTGTAAATACCTGACGGGGGTAGGAAGGAAGATGGAGCCAAACCCTTTTCAGTGGTATGGAGTGAAAGGAGAGGAGGTAATCCCAGCAATCTGAAACGCAGGAAATTCCACTTAAACATAAGAAAAAACCTTTTCACTGTGAGGACAGCCAAACCTGAAACAGGTTGCCCAAAGGGACTTTGGGTTCTCCATCCTTGGAGATACCAAAAACCCGATTTGGAGACAGCTGTGAGCAACCTGCTCTGTCTGACCCTGGTCTGGGCAGGAGGGTGGATTAGAAAATCTCCAGAGGTCCCTCCCAGCCTTTTCCAGGGTGTGATCCTGTGGTGACCCTTCCAACAGGTCCCTACCTGTGAATAGCAGCACAGAAATAAAAGAATATAGTACCTGCAATTAATGCAGGGCAATGTCACTAATGCCCATAAAAAGCCATCTGAAACTGCCTGAAATGATGGCTTGTGAAAATAAATTGCTCTCCAATCACCCAGCTGCAGACAATTTCAGTAAAATCATTGCTGAGCTGATATGTGGGTTGATGGTGTTTCCACTGGCCATGGTTTGCAAACCTCCTATTAATTTCTCAACAGAGGCTGCATGGTCATTCATCTTTAGAAAAGCTATTGCAAAGATTTATGGAAGCATAATACGAAAATAAGACTAATGGATTACCTGGAAAGGGCATTAATGTTCCTGTTACTCACAGCATAAATCAGAGGTCAAATGGTCATTCACCTCAGCATGGCTCAGGCTCCCTGAAGCCCTCATGCAACTTCTCTTACCTGTTTTCAGAAATGAGCCAAAGTATGAATTCCTGTGGCCTGAACATGAGAATATTATCAAAAGTGACACCTCACAGAAAGACTGAACAGAGGGAGGCAAATATGCTGAAGAGAATACCTCATGTCTTCCCGTGGGTTTGATCATCTGGAGGTAAATGCTTTTCTTGTACACAACAGGGTTTTGTCAAAAATACTTTGTGTTGTGAGACAGTGGAGCAGCAAGAGTTTGTATGAAAAAGCTACTAAGAATGCTTTTCATTCCTGGGAAGCAACTAAAATAGAAAAAATAGCTGATAGGAGTACCGGGGTAGTAGAAATGGGATTAAGCACTCCAAATCCCAGTTAGGTGAATCACAAGAAATTCCTGAAACAGACTTTATTCCAGGTCTGCTGTACATTAAATTGTTGTAATTATGCTGGTCGTGTGCTTTGCAGAATGACAAGAATTAAACTACATTGAGTATTTATTTTATAGAGATGAAAAACTCTAAAACTGCCTCCAGTTTAATGTCTCTTGTTTTGACGATTTTGAGAGGTTTTTGCTTTGTGAGCGTACCAGGGGAAGACTGGTTCTAGCATTTCAGAAATCCAGCCATGTCTAAGGTGAAATGCAGCCATCAGAACAATGATTAGCAAAGCCACAAAATGATTGTTGATAGGGATTTTAAGAGTACCATTAAAAAATGGAAGGTGTGAAATGGTAGTTACCTCAATTGCAATGAGAGCCAAGCAACCACAGAAGGCAAGAAACTTACCGAGCAGGCTTCAGTCTTCAGATTTCCTGTGAGAAAAATGCCTTTATAAAGAATCTTTGAGACATCCAGGGGAAGAAGTGGCAAGCCAGCCTAGACTCTGTGTGGTGTAATTTTACCTGTGTACCAGGGTCACTACCTTTCCATGAAAAAGCTGTGTGTGTTCTAATGCCTGCAGAGAGCACTCGTCCCCATCTCCAGGTCAGGAATCCTCTCTCGACAACAGCTTGTCAAGCAACTCTTCATGGCCCTTTTATTTAAACTGAGCTATTAGTTTGCTTCTTGGAAAATAAGTAGCTCAGTGAATAAATATTGGTTGCTTCTATTTCTGGAAATTTCCTTGGAGATCTCTTCTTAATGTTCTGGGTGCTTCCAAGTCACTTTTTTGGTTAAACACCCCACACACACATCCAGGGCTGCCCTAACTGCAGGAGTTCTTTGTTCTAATAACAGGACCGGTACTTGGCCAAAATGAACCCCGTTTATTATTCTTTTGACTGTCACATACACACTTCCAAATGCTCTTGCCATTTCTGCAGCTGTGGGTTAGCCAAAAGGTCCTTTTTTAAACAGACTTGAAAAGATTAAAAATGTAAGTCTGCAAATGGACTATGGGATTCATGCAAGTTGGCATGGATCTGTAATTTTACATGTTGAAAGTTTTAATTCTATATTTTTCAAGTATTATTTTAGATTTGACCTGAAATTAAAATAATCTCCCCCAGAAAAGGTTAAATTCCTTCATCTTGCATTATAGAATCACATATTGGTTTGGACTGGAAGGGACCTTAAAGATCATCCCATGTCACCCCCTGCCATGGGCAGGGACACTTTCCACTAGAGCAGGTTGCTCCAAGCCCCATCCAACCCGGCCTTGAAAGAAATTGATAAAACTTATGCAGAAAACTTTAAAACTTACATGGAAAGAAACTTTTCAAATATTGATTAGGCACCAGCCTCAAAAAGGAAGTAAAGTCTTTCTGTATCCAGTTCTCAACACATTTCTCCATGTCTTCAAAGGCACGGGAAATATAAAGTGTTTTTTACAAAATATTTTCCCTAACAAGCCCTTAAATGAGGAAAATTCCTGGTATTTGGAACCAGAAGGGATTGTACCTTAAGTGCCACTCAAAGGAGTGAAAAACGTGAAGGAATGAAGGTTTGTGGTCTGTCTAGACAAAGTTTTGATAATAGTCAGTATCAGGTGCTCTTCAAATGGTGCTAAGTGTCCTCAACAGCATGCCTTGACGTCAGGGAACATTTCCCTTTAACTTCAAAGGCTGATACGTGCATCTTCCACTGGCTGAATCACATAGAATTTGGCATATTTAAAAAAAACCCGAACTTCTATAATGCTATACCATGAACACAGACTAGATTTATGTTTGTATGTGTTTACCCTACTGCATTCTTAGGATCAATTCTGCTCTTTTCTTTGAGCTGCTCCATTTCCAGCCAGGCCAGGCTGTGGGACACCAACGGGTCCCAGCCCAGGCTGCCCTGTTTGCAGCATTGCCTGGGCATATGAAGTCAAAAAGTGGCCAGAAGATGGATGTTTGGCTGAAGTGACAAATTCAGTTTCCTGGAGAAAGCTGCTGACTGCAGTGTCACAAATAGAGCTGCTTATCTGCCTTTGCAGGTGTTGTGATGGTGGCAGCTGGTTCAGGGGGACCTTGAAGAGGTGAGGGAGGGAGTGGATTTACTGGAGAATTCAACTTGATTGTCAGTGTTAGGACACATCAGCCCTCACGATGATTTATGCTGATATTCACATCTGGATTCTGAGGAATTTCATTGCACAGATTTCCAAGCAACAGAAACATGCACATTAATAAAAATCTGTAATTGGTGTGTATTTTCAAACCTAGAGAATTATAATTACATGTGGGCAGAACGATGTCCTAAAAGGAAAACATCCTTCTGTGGGAAGTGTTCTCATGTCTGTGCAAGGTTTTTGTGGGTGAAAAAGGTGTTCAGAGTCCAAAACACAAGGTGCAGCTCTCGTTTGGAGTGGTTAAACCATCCTGTAAATATGTTATGCTTTGAGTTTTGCACAACCTTGTAGCAAAACATTTTTCTCTCATATGGATGTCATGTAGGTAGAACAGAATAGACTAGACTAGGCTAGACTAGACTAGACTAGACTAGACTAGACTAGAATAGAATAGAATAGAATAGACTGAGCTGGAAACAACATTAAAGCCAATGCAGTGCCACCCCATGCCATGGGCAGGGACAGCTTTCACTGTCCCAGGCTGCTCCAAGCCCCATCCAGCCTGGTCTTGGGCACTGCCAGGGATCCAGGGGCAGCCACAGCTGCTCTGGGCACCCTGTGCCAGAACCCTCCCACCCTCACAGGCAACAACTTCTTCCCAATATCTGATTTAAACCTGCTTTCTGTCAGTTTGAAGGAATTTCCCCTTGTCCTGGCACTCCAGGCCCTTGGAAATAGATTTGCCAAATTTCTGTTCTCTGGATTGTAGCTAAAAGCAGCAGAGTCCAAAAAAAAAGAATCATCAAGATGGTCTCGATAATATTAAAGTGAGGAGTACCAATCAGAGATACTTTTCTTATTAAAATTCTTAGATGTAGCCATTTACGTAGCTCAGTGTTCTTCCATGCTGTGCAGGTAAAATTTTCTGCACTAGATGTATTAATTTTTAATTTTTTTTTTATTTGGTACAAACTCTCTATTGTACTGATGTTTCTAGGAAGATTATTATTATTCTCATGAAATCATTTTCATTCTGGGAATATCACTTAGCAATGAATCCTATGCCATTTAAATAATCATGAGTCTTTTGAGAAAATAATTACAATATAATGATTTCTACAGAGAACAATTTAAATTTTGATCAGAGGTTATCAGGGTCAAACATGATGTATTGCCTATCAGCATTTTCCTGATGTGCCCAATCAGTAGGAGTTTCTTGCTCCATTTTCTAATTTTCTTTATTTTTTTGAAACATTTTCATTTAAGATGGGGAAAATTTCTGAAGTAAGAACTGCTTTTTCTTGTCAAACTGTGACTGATGTACAAGGGGTTTGTTTGCTTTTTAGAAAAGTATTCTATTTTCACCTGAATATTGATGAGCCTTTTACCAGTGGCTTTAGAAGTGTCCAATTTTTATTGCCAGTGACTTTTTTTCTTGCTTAAATATTTGCCTTTCTGAAATTCAGGCACGAGTGAAATTTCTACAAGTGAAACAATTAGTCTCTTCTTTGGTCAACAAACGCATAAGAGACACTCCAGGAAATGTGACTTCAATGCATAACGTTGATCTTGTATTAATTTCTGTACTCAGATACTTCCATCAATGTGAACCTGATTTAAGGCTTTCATTCCTCCAAAGTCAGGAGAACTTAAAGCCATATGTATAAAGCTAAGCAGTCTGTTATTTGCTCCTCAATGAAGGACAAATGTGCATATTTAACTGTTTTCAGATGTTAATTTTTTCCTACTCTATTTTTAGGGAAAGCAGATACATCATAAGCTTTCTTCTGTTTGCTAAAGGCAGAGCAAAATTTTAACACAAGAATCATTTTTCCTGACTGTGAAGGTCAAGGTACCCTGGGAAACTTCCCTTCTCATTATGAAACCAGTCAGAGCTGGGAAACCTTTTTGTCCACGATACATATCACAGAATCCCAGAATTATTAAAGTTTAAAAGCCCTCCAAGGCCATGGAGTCCAAGCTGTGCCCGGTCCCCACCTTGTCCCCAGCCCAGAGCACTGAGTGCCACCTCCAGCCCTGCCTGGGACACCTCCAGGGATGGGCACTCCAAACCTCCCTGGGCAGCCCCTGCCAAGGCCTGAGCACCCTTTCCATGGAGAAATCCCTCCTGATGTCCACCCTGAGGCTCCCCTGGCCCAGCCTGAGGCCGTTCCCTCTCCTCCTGTCCCTGTTCCTGGGAGCAGAGCCCGACCCCCCCGGCTGCCCCCTCCTGTCAGGGAGTTGTGCAGAGCCACAAGGTCCCCCCTGAGCCTCCTTTGCTCCAGGCTGAGCCCCTTGCCCAGCTCCCTCAGCTGCTCCTGGTGCTCCAGAACCTTCCCCAGCTCCGTTCCCTTCCCTGGACACGCTCCAGCCCCTCAGTGTCCCTGTCCATAACTCACTTTCCAGGTGAGTTATGCATCAAGAAGTGAAACAAGTGCTGAAATCTGAGGAGATCTGTGGTTAGGTGGGATTTCTCCAGTGGTGCTTTGTTGATGTTTCAGCCTCCTCCACTCTGTGTACCTAAAGAGACAGTTATTGATCTGCTGACAGCTCAACCCTATGGATAATCTTCCCATGCTCTGCTGGCCAGGTAAGGGCCCAGAACTGTCCCCAGCCCTCGAGGTCCCTCAGCAGTGCCAGCACAGGGCACGGGCACTGCCCTGGGCCTGCTGCCACCCTGCCTTTAATACAGACCAGGATGTCACTGACCTTCCTGCCCAGCTGGGCACACGTTTGTGGGCACACACTCAAATATGGCCCAGAGAGGTCGGATAAGGAGAATATCAGCGCTGACATATCTGATGTGCCAAATAGCAGTGCGGTCACTGATTCAGTGAAGCAGGGAAACAGGAGTGCTGGTTCAGAGAAATCCTAAGGGTAGAAAAAGAATTTTTTTTTTTTAATTCACTGAGGCAATCAGTTCACTTTGGGGTTGTGTGGAAAGCCTTACAATGCTTCCTTATGCAATTAGCATTGGCCTGCTTTATGTCTTAATTAGCAGCATAGTCTGGGTAGAAAATCAGTGTAGGACCTAACACAATCTTGTTTCTTATGCCATTGGTATATAATGATATACCAAAATAATTATATTGTGCTAATAACACTTGATTTGTGTCAAATATGCAGCCTTGGTTCACTTTAATAGATTTTTTTTCCTTATTAATTTCTTTTTGGTCCTGAAAAATTTTACAAGAACAACCAAACCAAAACATGGATAGGAAACATTAAGCGAATTCTTGCTTTTTGAATGAAATCCCAAACCAGCATCTACCTTGTGAAGAGATGATGTATGCAAATTAATGTGAACACAGCAACCAGGTGTTTAGAAGTTCATATTTATTGATTTAAAAAAAAAAAAAAAAGGAAAAGATGAGTTTCCCAAAAGAGAAAATTNAAGTTCATATTTATTGATTTTTTTATTTTTAAAAAAAAAAAAGGAAAATATGGGTTTCCCAAAAGAGAAAATAATAGCACATTCATGCCAAATTAGTGGGCATTTTTCAGTTATTTTAATGGAAAAAATGCCAGAGGAGTTGCAATCTTTGACACCCCTTCCAAGCCAAACCATCCTCTGATTCTATGAAACGTCCTGGTTTGGTTCTGGACATCAAAATTATTTCTGCCCTTTGGCTACTCACAAGTCTTAATAATCTGGTAACTGATTTATATTTTGTGTCCATGGATTCATTAAAGCAGCTTCTCACATTCAGACTGTTCAGATGTATATTTTATACTTTAGCAGACTTCTCTTGCCTGAAATTACCTTTTTAAGTTTATCATATGCTTACCTTAATGACTCTGCCTTGATCACATGAATTTCTGTGTGGCTGAATTTCTCTTGGCATGCAATCTGTATTCTTGAAGAGATGGAAAATTCTCTCTTTCCCTCAATAGTTTGCTCCTGTTATTCTATCACAGTCGCTGTTAAAGCAAATTGTTTTTAACAGTTTTTATTTGCCAGCCTTCACTTTTCAAGTTGTACAGTTCTTTGCTTAGTTGTAGAGCCCTTTTGTAACTGATATTTTCTCCTCATAAATGTGCTTATACAATAATTTTTAATTGCTTTCAATCTGCCTTTTGAAAAGGTGACTAGATTGAACTCTTTCAAGGATTTTTCTGCAACACTTATAGAACATTATGTTTCTCTCTGAGCCTGCTCCTCTCTTTAAGCATGATTTTAAACATGCTAACACCCAATCCACAAGAAATATTCCTTGGCAGAGCAGTAAAGATATTTATTTCCTCTCGGTTTGAACTGTGAATTGCTCAATCAGTGTGACATTAACATTAAGACCAGGCAGGTCTGTCTTTCCCAGGGTGTTTCCTTTCTGTTTGTATGTCTTGTATTTCCTTCCCATGGATGCTCAGCTCTATTAAAACACATCTTGTATGAATTGGGCTGTTTTGTCAGACATCAGGATTAACCTGTAAAAAAGTCTGTTGTAGCTGTTTACCACTTTTTGTGTACCCTACTGATTCTCTCAGTGGTGGTTTAGATGTTTCCAGATGGTAGTAACTAGAATAAAGTCATAAAAAATAAAGTCAACCCACCTCTTCACTTCTTCTCTTAGCACAGAGATTGGAGGAAATAATGCCTGCACAAACATAAAGCATTAGGAGATCTTTTTGGAAGAAACTATATTCCTCCTCCTTCTAGATCTGGAGGATGAAAAACCTGGTAAAAGGTCTAGTCAGGGCTTACCTTTTCATGCAGGTTGTCAAAACCCAGCAGAAAACAGAAAGAAGCAGTAACCTGATTTCAAGATCTTCTGCCAAACACAGGTAGAGAATTTCATCCCCAGCTGCTGCTTTTAGTTCTACCAAACCCCTGTTTCTTCATAAGATCACCTTTCTCAAGGCATTCCTATCAATCTTTCCGAGTGAAATCCACATCTGGATTTCCCATTGTACTCTTTGCTGTCATGTTGCATTTTTCTCCTACTGAATAAACTTCTATGCACAATCTCTTAATTTTGCCTTGGGCAATTCATTCTCTGATATGCAAATATTGTCAATAATGTAAAACTTGGGACTTGTGGACTGTGTGGGGTGTTTTTCCTTGATTCAATCAAAGATAACAGCAGCTTTTATTTTGAAAACGCTTTGCTGAATAAACCTTTGTGGGACAATCCTGTCCCTGGGGTACAATCTTTCCAGGTGAGTTATGCATCCATAAGTGAAACAAGTGCTGAAATCTGAGGAAATCTGTGGTTAGGTGGGATTTCTTCAGTGGTGTTTTGTTGATGTTTCAGCCTCCTCCACTCTGTGTCCCTAAAGAGACAGTTATTGATCTGCTGACAGCTCAACCCTATGGATAATCTTCCCATGCTCTGCTGGCCAGGTAAGGGTTTGGGGACACACAAAGGGGAAACAGCAAAGCTGCCATCATTGTAGGGAGAGCCCTTTGTAGCTACAGGAGAGAAGGAAAAATCAGCTTCATAGCTAAAGAACTCTTTGCTGGAAAATTAAGCCTTCAGAATTGGGAATAGGTTTTGATTCTTTATGCAGTGAATCAAAATAATACTCTGTATTTAGGAGGAGGTGACAAGGTTAGGCATTTGAGTACACTGTGCTGTTGCTCTATTTTGGCTTGCAAAGAAATTTTTAAATGTGATTAAAGAATTTAAAATAAATCTCACTAATCTGTGAACTCGTCTTCTGACTTTCCCCAGGTCATTCTGACCAGTGCTGTCTCAGAACTTTTTCCAGACCACAGAAGGACATCCACTGCAGGGCCAGAGAGCAAGGAACACATAAACCTGATTATTCACTTTATCTAAGTAGGAAGTTGAGATACAAATTTGATCTGTTTTGTTGTGATATCTTTGTGTGGCAGATTGAACAAAACCAACCCAAATCAATCTCTTTTATTGTCTTTAATTTTTTTAAATAAAACTCTTTAATTTTTCTTCTGCCTGTTTATTTAAGTATTGTTTGTAGCCAATTAGTTGTGGCTACCTTCACTATGCTGTCCTAGAAGTATCATGTTCTCCTTGCTCACATGAAAATGTTCTTTACCACTGCTTCAGTTTATGGGGTCAGGTTAAAATCCTGTGACATGCAAATCCTGGCTTTGCTCTAACTATAAATGAGGAAGACACAGGTGATTTGGTCTGATTATTTATACATGAGCAGCTGGATTTCAGCCACTGAGTCAGCTGAGGTTGTTACCAGGGTGGGTTATAGGTGTATGACACGGACTATGAATAATCTAAAGTAGAATCCAAGGGATGCCATTTGGTCTTCCATAGGCTTTCAGCAGGAATTTTAACCTTACATTCAACCTCCAATAGCACAGTCTCTGTAATGAGTTAATTTCTTTATTCAATTTCTTTATTTCAATTTCCTTAGCATAAAAATGTATGGTATGCCCTAAACCAAACTCTAATGAAATAATTATATACATATTGGATCCGATACTGAAATTACATTAAAGTCTACATACACTGTTACTTTAGAATTGAAAGAACTGTTACCTAAATAACATTTCATTTTTTGAAGCAAATGATAATTACAAGATTTAACTGGACTGATTCATTGATGAAAAGAAAATTAATATGAAGCCAAGATTCACTTTGAGATGAATAATTAGAGTTGACAACTGTGGGGGGTTTTTTTACCAGCGTATGTTACGTTTTTTGGATGAGGCTGAAATTGCTTATAGCAGGTGGTTATGAAACACTTGTCGCTTTGTGTAGCCTTGCTATGCATGAGTTCTATTCCTTGGAATATCTCCAGGAACAAGGTACCGCAAAAGTGACTTGTCTCTAATCCTCATATTCTATCACATAAAATACTGATGTGTAGTAGGACTGCACAGACAGCTTCTAAATGTAGTGTTGGCCACACTGAGGTACAAGGAGCGGGTGCAGAACTCTCCAGAAACTTGAAGTATTTAATGGTATTCCTCTCTTCGTGGCCACTGGAGCTTAATTGCTAACACAAAAGCTGATGGTCCTTTGCAAAGATCCTTTTAAGCACATAAGCGAGATCCATGAGAATTGGGATAGACCACAAGGGTCTGGGACAGCCTCAGTGCAGAGGAGCACGCGTTGGATGTGTTACAGAAACACGTAACACACACCTAGAGAGCCCTTTCTACATCTGCAGCAGCTGTGCATGGAATTCAGTACATGGAATTCCCAAGGCCTTATCAGTTTTACGTGGTCACTGAAGTCTTCAGTATCACAGAATCCCCGAACCATTTAAGTTGGAAGAGCCCTCCCAGACCACCAAGTCCATGCTGTGCCTGATCCCCACCTTGTCCCCAGCCCAGAGCACTGAGGGCCACCTCCAGCCCTTCCTGGGACACCTCCAGGGATGGGGACTCCAAACCTCCCTGGGCAGCCCCTGCCAAGGCCTGACCACTCTTTCTGGTTTTTCTACAAAAAGGAAGTTTTTGTATTAAAGACATTCTGTACCCCTGTTATTACTTGTCTTATTCCTGTGCTTGGAAAATTTCCTTACCATGGTTTGATTCAAACAGTCCCCAATTAAAAGAAAAAGTCAAGGCCGCTGATTCTTTCTCTCTTCTTCTTCCATCCCCCTTTTAATTTTCATCTTCTGAATTATGCTCTTTATTTTCCTCTCCATCACATACAACTGTTTCTTAGTTGTTTCTCATTCATTTCTGTTCCTTATCTATTAATCAGCAAGAGTATCTCTTTGGAACTGTGTAGCTCCAAGTATTCACAGCATTCCTGGTAATTTATTTTCTGTGAGAGCATTGCCCATTTGTCAAATTCAACTGAACTGCTGGATGGACAAATAGATGCTGCAATTACACAGAAAACAGAATGTTGTCTCCTCCTTTCCTGGTGACTGAGTAGCAAATTGTTTTGACTTTTTTCCTCTCCTCCTCTTTTCACTATAAAATCATGAAAATAGGAAAGTGTAGATGCTTTGATAGGCTTGAAGAACAACACTTTACCCAAGTCCCTTCTACTTTAAATATTTTTTATCTAATAATACAGACACTAATGAGTAGTATCAATTATTTAGCCTAACAATTGTCAGCTTTAATGCATTGTTGTACACACTTGCAATAGCACCATGATCCAGTCAGATCCTTAGATTGAAGCTAAACTCTAGCTCATGTCCAATGTGGGAAGAGGAAGAATAATTCCCAGGAAGAAAGTTATATTTCCAAACAAAAATTTCAATATTTGATGAGCTTTCTGACAAAGATTAAGTGTATTTTTAATACAATGATAATGATCATAGACGAGCAGGGCCATAATATATCAAAATGTAGCAGAATGGAAGTCCTGCAGGTTGGTATAATGAGAACTGTTATTGTCACTTAGAAGATTGAACTTTTTCATTTAAGCAGTTCTGAATGGCAAAATGCTGAAAGTAAAATATCAGGAGTTGTTAACTGTAACGATTTTTAAATCAGGATCATTAAACAGAAGGATTACTGCAGAAGCTGCTGATGAAAGCTGTGGCAATAATGCATTCACTTAGCAGGCATTCAAGTTGTAGCAAAGAACGTGAATGTTAACAGTTCATGATTTAGAAAATTTTACTTCAGTCTTCAGCATTTTCTAATGTTTTTGTGTATGATTCAAGCAGTCTTTATTCGTAATGTGTGCCTAATATACCATGATGGGGTGGGAACTACTGTGCAGAGGGCAGGAAATTATTTATTCTCACAGGTCCAACTTTTTTCTGCAGTGAATTAAAAATAAATTTAAAAAAATACAAACCACATCCCCAAAGCCTCCATTGTTGTATTGCTCAGACTTTTTTTATAAGTTTATGGAGCTATCGAAACAAGACACTGCACAAAAAATTTAGAATTTTGTGGCCATTAAGCCCTGTTTTGCTGAGTTTTGTATCTACTTTCCAAGACTTGCTGTGTTAGACTAATGGCTACGGCATTGCTTTTCTAATCAAAAGAAAGCTCAGTTTCTTGATAAAGAACTTCTACTTTTGGGTGTCTTACTTGCTATACAGCCCCATGCCACAGACCGTGTAACTCCAAATCACTCAATGGGAGGAAATTATTAAAGGGAAGATGCAGCTTGCATTATCAAGGACATAAAAGACTGGGTTTAAAGGAATTCATTCTAGAAGGCTCTTGAGGTTTCGTAGAGCTTCCTTAACAAAATAATTTCTCCATCCTTGCTCCTGTCCCTTCCCTCTACCTCTCTTTTTTTATTTTTTATTTTTTAAAGAAAATACAGGAAATAGTCTAATGTGCAATGAAAGTATTACACTGTGTTCAGGACATAAATGCCTCCTTGTGTAGAAGGGCTTGGGATATTTGAAATAGCCATGAAAGTGCAGCAGAAACATTCTGTATGTTGGAAGCTTCCATAGAGGAAGCAAGATGTGATCTTACAAGTCAGAATAAAAAGAAGAAAAAAAAAAAAGGGAGAAAAATCTGACAGTGACACAGTAAAACCTCTAACTGGTTATCAGGAAAACCAAAGAAATAAAAATATAAAGAAGGAAAGGAGTTGAAATGAGTTGTTTGGGAAATATGACAAATATTCTCAGGAGACTTAACAATGTGTCTAAATAAGAATAACTTTTGCTGTGCTATAAAATCATCCAGGAGTTCCAGGACTCTGTTGCCATAAGCAAAGAACAAAATGCAGACCCCAGAAAGAATTCACATCCAGTTACGTGGCCAGGAAACAGGGACACACTCTTTCAAAAAAACAAGGGAACCACTCCAGCTTGCTGTTGGCACTACTAAAACTTATACAAAGGAAAATTTCCAATTGAACAGTAGATTCCAAGCAGCACCTGCAGGGCACAGATGTGAATCTTGCAAGGCTGAAATAGAACTGATGGTTGGAGGTAAAAATTACTCTGATGTCTCTAATGTTTTCTTTTACATATATATTCTTATATTTGGAATAATTATCCATAACATATGTAAATCAAATGTTGTTGAATGTACATAGACTCCACAGGCAAACAATTTCATTTTCAAGTGAAGTGTCAACTTGCCTTTTTCTTATTCCAATTGAGAACATTTATAGAGTTTTGAGCATATAAAGTCTGGAGAGTGAAGTACAGGCACAGTCTGTACCACAGAGTGTCTTTTTTTTTCACTAAAAGAATGAAGTCTTGTCAGTGCCATTTAGGACTTTATTTAAGCTGGTGCTTTTGAGGAGAATATGTAAATTATGGATTCTTTATGGGTTCAGTATTAAGTAAATACAGATGGCTCCAGCATTATCCTATTCGATGCTGCTGAAAGGAACTAATGAAATAGTCTATAAATATCTGCAGTGTCCTTTGCCCTCAGAGGAGCAAGTTACTTTCCATGAAATTAATTTCCATGTTGTGTGTGCTAAACAGACTAAGTGACAGCTCTCTTTTCAAACGCATTGTGTCATTACTTAGAGAACAAGTTTTGCATCATTGTAATTTAACATGGGCATCAATTTATAAATAGAGAGATCAATGGCCTGATAAACACACTTCTGGATCACGACAATGAAGTGTTCTGCTTCTTATCCTAAGGATAGAGGGAGGTGAAAAGCTGAAAAGTAGCCCATCTCATCACTGTGTCCATTCCTGTAAGAATCTGGATCTTTTTCTTTTATATTATGTTATTCCTGGAATATCTACGGGCACAATCCAACCTCTGCTATGCCTTAAAATATAACCAACTGCCTTCAGCTCAACAGGCAAAAAAGGAAACTTTCTTTATTGTTTAATTTCCTACGGCTGTGTTTGTTGGAGAACACTGGATCTGATGCTGCCCAAAATGGGAAAAAAAGGGGTCCGTTCTTAGCTACTGTGTTTTCTGTCCTGGTTTCCTGCAGCTTTCAATTGGGTTTGATATCTGAAAAAAAGGCATGTGAGTATTTTAAGGCTTTCTTGACTGAGCAAGGAACAATTCTGGATTGTTGGAAGGATTGTTGGAACAATTCTGCCCTGTTGGAAGGATGGAATCTTTGCACAATACTGACTGAATCCCGACTAATGGGACCTCAGGGAAGGAGCCTCCTGCCTGAGAGTAGCACTTACCAAAGACAGCAGGCATGGAAAACACATCCTTGCACCGCTTTCCAGATCTATAAACTCACCTCTGGGTTTCCAGCAGCCACTGGATTATTTTATACTGGACTATGGACATAAAGCTGCAGATTCATTCTTTTCACACTTGGGTTGCCTGTGATATTATTTCACTTTTCAGTCCCAAGTTGAACCAACTTGAACTGACAGCAAAATATAATTTACTCCCATATTGTGCATGTTGTGTTTGGATGCATGACTCATTTCAAAAATCTGAAGAGAGAGTTCATTCTGTCCTAATTGAAACCTACTCATTTTACAAACTTTCTTTTACACTTTTGTTCCTTATAAGAAAATATCTCATTGTTGAACAAAACCTTACAAATTATCAGAAAGATTAGACTTCAGAAATGAAAAGCTGACAACCAATGTATGTATAAAATTCTCCAAATACTTAATATTTCTGTGCAGCATCTTATTGTTTATATTTTTGACAGGTAGTGTGACCTTTCCAATGATTTTCACTACATTTCACATCCTACCTTTGAAAGGCACTTTACTGTCATCCAGGTGTAGGTTATGTGCCTGCTCAACTAAAACATGGTTGTAGTTTAATTCTAGCAGAGATGAATTGCTTGAGTAAATTCATACAAACAGGGAAATAGAAATTAAATTCATCCCACTATGAAAACCATTCCTCCCCATGTAAATTAGTAGCTTTACTGCTAAAATCATTTTGTTTTGGTAAATTATGCAAAAATTCTCAAAGGACTTAGGTAGATGATTTATTATACTCTTACTGTTTCATAATATTAGAAAACAAAATTTATTCACACAATATTAGATGGCATAAGCTGAGAGCTTTAGTGACAATTCTGTTTATTACAATTAATCTATGTTGTCTGTGGTAACAGAATTCCCACAATGTGTAGGACTTAATCTTTATGACAGATGCTTTTTATCAAACTGTAATGAAATGTACACAAGTGTTCATTTCAACAGAACAGATCAATTACTTCTCCATTGCAAGGCCTTTCAATTGTTCTAATAATCTCTAATGAAATTTAAGGGTTATATGAAAACTATTTGTATTCTGAATTCCTGAAATATCAGAACTTCAAAATGCCCTCAGCAAATAAACAGCTTCTCAGATTTTTTAAGCAATGTAAGCGGGAGCTATTTAAAATTACTTTAGACATCTTGTTCAGGGTTCTAAAACTCAGTTTGTAGCTCATTTATGCCAAGAGTCCTGCAGCTGAAATCATTGGTGTTCCTGTTAAATGCATGTGGCTATCACTTGATAGGATCTAAATCCCTAAAGAAATACAAAATAGTGTCCTAGAGATACTGGGGTTGAGAAGACAGGGAGTGGAAAACAGGAATCAATCAAGTAATTAAGGTCTGGGCAATAAATCATACAGCCAGAGAAACACATTAAAGATAATAAATATGCATTTATATTTTTTACGTCTTAATTATGGAATGCTGGGCTGGACAATATAAATTGTACATATGTTTGCATAAGCATTTTTTCTGTTGCCCTCCCTGGGCATTAACCAGTTGTAGTAAGTCCAGAAGGTTTGTGCTCTGTGAGGGGCCTCTGCCCATTTCCCTGCACAGGTTTAACTGGACAATGAGGCCCCAGGCAGAAAAGCCATCACCCCAAAGGGAGATGAACAAACAGCACAGAGTTTGGCTTAACCAGAGTGAAATTAAAAATACATATAACAAGAAAGCACCAAAAGGTTGCTTGCCATATTTCAAGATCTACTGCAAAGAGAGATCCCAGAATCACAGAATGGTTGGGGTTGGAAGGGACCTTAAAGCTCATTCAGTGCCACCCCCTGCCATGGGCAGGGGCACCTTCCACTGTCCCAAGGTGCTCCAAGCCCCATCCAACCTGGCCTTGGACACTTCCAGGGATGAACTTTGTTCCTTTCTCCTAGTAAACCATAATCCTAATGAACTGTAACAATTTTTTGCAGAGGGAGGTGCAAAACAATTTTTAAAGTATCTACCATGGCCCCCTTTAACAATTTCTTTTCAGAAGATAATTTTTGACAAGAATAAAATACATCACGCAAAATATTGTGAACTTGAACACTCATGTCAGTTTTAAGCACCAGACAGCTTGCCTGTGTTACCTCAGAAGTCTCTAAATATCTTTACATGAAGAATACCAAATTAGTATTTTCAGACAAAATTTAAATATTTGTTTTAACCCATGGTATCGGTTTAAAAAAAAATCTTCTCTCTCAGAACTGTTTTACATTCACTAATTTGTGTCTAGGCATGTTGCACTGAGTCAGGGGGAGGTAGCAGCAGATATGAAGGGCAAGTGCAGCTTTTTGAACGTTAATTATAATGTCATTGGGCTGGCAAGAGCCCCAGGCCCATGGGAGATGTTATATGGTGCCAGGTGGCAAAATATGGTGGCCCTGGAGATGGCCACATGAATTGACCACTAAAGCTGGCAAGTTCCAGTGTGGTTCACACCTGTATTCCTAAACCATGAGCTCCAGGATCTTCATTGTGTGAAGCTTAGAACTCTCAGTGCCCACCTTCGTATCTGTTGCTCCTCTCCAAAGGCCCTCTCCATCAGGAGTCTTTCAAGTCCATGGGTGCAAGGTATAAAACTAGACTAGGACAGAGGTACAGAGTATTCTACATAACCTGGACCTTTATATAACCATTATTATAGAAGTGATGCTGTCAGGTACCACAGATGTTTGCCCACTGTCTTTACATCTCCCTCTGTCCAAGTGCAGAAGAACTTTTAGGAGGCTCCTTCCACTTAGCAAAATTCTTAGTACGCTAATTCTGACAGCAGTGTTGAGGTACTCCACAATGTTTGTTGATTCAAAAGGATTTTCTCTCAGCCCTCCTTTCCCTGAATAGTGTTCTGCAACCTCACAGAGTTTGTGTAAATAGGCACTGACTAATCATGTACTCACAGTGGGAAATTTAGAAATTACTGTGTAGGGAAAACCATATGGAAAAAGCTACTTTTGTAATTTATTTTTAATGACAGAGTCTTTTCCTATAATCAGAAAATGGCTGACGAAATATATATGATGCCTAATAAGGGGTTGTCTTTTCCATTCTTATGTCTTTTCTTTATGTCTTTTCTACTTTACTTCTTGAGTTGTTTGTAAAGTCAGATTTTTTTGTCCTTTGAATCTTTTGATTGGCATATTTCTGCCCAGGTCATGGCTTTAACATTTATAAAAGCTGCTGTCTTTTAATATCCCCTTTCATTTTATACCAATGGGTTCCACCTTGACAAAGCACATGACCTTCTATGATTCAAAATTCTGTTGTGTTGCAAAACTCAGAGGCTTTGCGTTGGTTTGGCACAGTCTGGTTTTTGGTAGCGGGGGGGAGCCACAGGGGTAGCTGCTGTGAGAAGCTGCTAGAAGCTTCCACCATGTCCGACAGAGCCAATCTCTGATGGCTCTGAAGATGATGGACATCAGAGGTGGGTAAAGCCTCTGTGATGACATAGTTAAGAAGAAAATCAAACCATTTTTTTTCCCCACAGGTGGGGCGGCACTGCAGCCGCTGCTGTGGCTGCCGCCATGCCAAAGTACCCCGTGGCGATGCACCTCCACGGCTGCTGCCATCCTGGCACAGCCCACCGTGAGCCCTGCCTGCCTGGCTGCCCCTAGCCAACCACATTGTGGGTGAAAAAGGCAAGGGAGGCAGCAGCAGCTTCCCCTTCCCAGCGCTCCACATGAAGAAAGGCGTTAAACGGCACTAGCACTGCAGCAGCCACCACTGCCCATGCAATGGCAGTGGGGCTACCTGGCCAGCAGCGGAAGCATGACAAGGAATTCTCTGACATGGAACCTAGACGAGATCAACTTCTCAGTACTGCAGAATCCTGCAAGAATCTTTGAATTGGTGGAACTTGTTGGCACCTATGAGGAGCAGCATATCTTCCAGTCAGAGAAGAGGAGGAAGTGAGGACATGTGAGGGAAAACAACATGGTGACACCAAGGTCAGTGGAAAAGAAAGAGGGGGAGGAGGTGCTTCAAGCGTCAGAGCCCGAGAGTCCTCTGCAAGCCATGGTGATGGCTATGGTAAAACAAACTGTCCCCTTGTAATGCATGAAGTCCACGGGGAATGCACAGATCCACTCACAGGCNCCCCTTGTAATGCATGAAGTCCACGGGGAATGCAGAGATCCACTCGCAGGGCACTCGCAGGCCATGAGAGAAGTGCTCATGCTGGAGTAGGTAGATGTTAGACAAAGCTGTGGTTTAGTGGGACACCCGAAGAGAAAGAGAGGGCCCTTGATCCAGGAGATAAAGAGAGAGGGCCCTTGCATCCAAACTAGAACAGCCTCTCCTTCAAAGACTAGACCAAAAGGATGAGTGACACATGCCAACACAGTTTTGGGATTGCTGTTGGCCATGGAAGGAGAGACCACACGACTTAGTGAAAAAAAAGATTCCTCTCAATCACCAAACGGAAAAAGATCTTGAGCGATGAACTGATCAAAACCCCTATGCCCTATCTCCAACTAATGGCTCGGGAAAGCCATGCCCCCTGCAGCTGAATGGAAGGAGGGAGTGCAGAGAAGAAGGTGCCCAAAAGCCCTCTAAATTCCCCAAAAGATATTGATGGGAAACCCCGCCTCCGACGGCTGAATGGAAGGCAGGAGAGGGGGGAAGCAGCTGCCCAAAAGCCCTCTAAATTACCCTTTCGACATTGGTGGGAAGCCACGCTCCCTGCGGCTGAATGACAGGCAGCAGCAGGAGGAAGCACCTGCCGAGGTACCCTGTAAATGGCACCTCCGATGGCGGGGGTCAGGCACGCCCCCTGCGGCTGAATGGCAGGCAGGAGAGTGGGAAGCAGCTGCCCAAAATCCCTCTAAAGTACCCTTTCGACATTGGTGGGAAGCCCTGTCCCCTATGGCTGAATGGAGACTGGCAGGAGAAGGAAGAAGCTGCCCAAAAGCCCTCTAAATCATTCGTCCGTAATTGGTGGGAAGCCACGCCCCCTGTGGCTGAATGGCAGGCAGCAGGGGCAGGAAGCACCTGCTGAGGTAACCTGTTAATGGCACCTCCGATGGCCTGGAAAGCCACGCCCCCTGCAGTTGAATGGTAGGGAAGAGAGGGGGGTAGAAGCTGCCCAAAATCCCTCTAAATCATTCGTCCGTAATTGGTGGGAAGCCATGCCTCCTGCGGCTGATAGGCAGGCAGCAGAGGGAGGAGGCACCTGCCGAGGTAACCTGGAAATGGCACCTCCGATGGCCGGGGTAAGGCACGCCCCCTGCCACTGAATGGCAGGCAGGAGAGGGGGAAGCAGCTGCCCAAAATCCCTCTAAAGTACCCTTTCGACATTGGTGGGAAGCCCTGTCCCCTATGGCTGAATGGAGGGAGGGAGGAGAGGGGAAAAGGTGCCCAAAAACCCTCTAAATTAC
>VWPU01001158.1:9129-41849 GCA_013398955.1 Callaeas wilsoni | reverse complement strand
AATTGTTCATAACAGCAGTGTCACAAAATGAGTGGTTGTTGTGTCCAGGGGCAGAATTTGCTTTTTTTCCTCATGGAAAATCATCTTTTCTTCTCCCTTAGCCCCCACCAGCTTCGGTTAAACACACTTAGTTTTCCGTGCCTGTTCTCACCTTGATCGTGTTCTTGGTATCTTGAGCAGCAGAGATTTGCAGAGGGTTCCTTCTGTGTGGGGCTTTCCTCAGCATTATTTACTGCAGGCAGCCAGGTTTGTGGAGATATCGCTGAAGTTTTTTATTGTGTGGCAGCCAAAAGGTCGAATCTTTTCCTTGTGGGAGCTTTGTAACTTTGACTAAAGGTCTGTCCGTACACAGGAATAATCTGGGGCTGATCTTTAATTCGTGTTACCGCAACAAGCACTGAGGACAACTCTTTCGCTGCTGCTTTTGTCTGAGGCTCTGGAAGGGCTGCAGAGAGGGGAAATTAATCTTTGTATTGTTTCAGAAGATTAATAAGTGGGGTTGTCCTTGATGAATAATACAGGAGTGACCTACAGTCTCTTCCCCCCTTTCAAACCCGACTGTTTCAGTATTCCTCAAATGCAGAGAATCTTGGCTTCTTTTTTGCAGCCTTATTAATTCTTTTGAGGGAGTGTTTCTAGTTTTGTCGCACTTGCCTCCCAGATCGTTCCATTTGATTGCTCTTATCTGCTGCTCCTCTGGGGGTTTTGTTCTTCAGCTCTGCTCCTGCCAGGCTGGCCTTGGAGCCCGGGGCTGTTTTAACGTGTCCTGGAGGTTTGTGAGGAGCCACAAACTTTCAGAGCTGGAAACTGCAGCTTGGTCGCTCAGAATCTGGAAGAGAAGAACCATGTGAAAATTCTGAGGGAAATACTTAAGAATTCCTGTTCTGCTCTGCGATCAGTGAGAAGTTCAGTTCGGTTTTCTTGCAAAAGATGTCAGGATTTTGAGGAGCTGAGGAAATCAACCACAGAAACCTGAATCCCAGCCTCACCACTGGAAATAGAATGATTTGGGTTGGAAGGGACCTGAAAGACCATCTAGTTCCAGTCCCTTTAAATGTTAAAATACTCTTTTTTTCGGTGATATTTATAGTGTCTGCCATCCTTTCCCCCTAAAATGTTGGTTTTCTGTGTAGTAAAAACACCCAAAAGGTCTGAAGTCATGGAACTGATGGGGATCTCCCACCTCATGGGTGGGGAACAGAGCAGGAGATGCCCCTCCTGATCTTGTTTTTGCAGCTCTCTTCTTGCTCTTCACACATCAGAAAATCTCTTCCTTGGCTCCTCCTTACGCTCTGTATCACTCAGTGAAGTGCTGGGCAAGTGTCCCTCAGCCTGGCAAAGATGTGGATTCTAACAGAAAACATTTGATCAGCATAAAATATGCATATGGTCCTGCTTCAAGTGCACAATGTACTTATGTAGATTTCTTCCATGTAATTTTATTTAAAAGTAGCCTTTTCCAGGACTGCACGACTACCAGAGAATTTAAAACTTATGTGTATGCATAACAAAAGCTGTTTCTGCCTGTAGTTACTTAAGTTTTTTGGCTTTTTATTGATGAAACAAAGTGGCTGCGCATATTAATGGGTGTCATTCTAAAGCACTGACTCATTCATCCCATCTCAGCAAAGATGCCAAAATTTGGAGTCCTTCCTGCACTCCCTTCCCAGAGGAGACGTTACCTTGTGCTGTAGAATCTTTATAAGGAAATTAAAGCTGTTCCTGCCGCACGTAAAATAAACAAACCCTTCGGTAACGCTCACCTGAGGATTGGAGATGTGGCGGTTCACCAGTAACACTTCCCCTTCATGCCAGTTCAGAGGAATAAATTCACATCTAAATTCTATTTCGCTGCTTGAACTTTCTGTACTCTGAAGGGTATTTAGGAAGGTTCCTGCTTTGCCAGGCTCTTCCTGGAACTCTAAAACGTGCTCACCTGGTCCAGAGCAACCCCAAGAGTGCCCTTTCCTGGGAAATTTGGGACATTACTTCTTAGAAATCCAGCAGAAGAGCTGTGGTAGTGGCAATAAATAGTGCTGTGGGTAGCATATGTAAATTTTATGCTGAATTGTTAATTTATTTCAGTGATTTTTTTGGTTTTAAGCACTAGGAGGAAAATGGAGTTTCTAGGGTGAAGCAGTGTGGTGGTTCTAAGGTCAGGTCTAGCTACTGCTCCTCTCCTTCTTCAAGAACCAGGGACTTCTGTGTGGGTGACAACGTGTGGAGACCTGTGAAGCTGCTCCTGCAGTATCCCTGCAGGAGCCAGAGCTTGGAATGTCCAATTTTTGAGGTGAATCTAAAAAACTCCATTGTGCCAGTTCCTTGTCACAGGTGCTTCTACTTCAAACACGCTCAATAAATCTTCAGAAGAGTTCTTCTCTTCTTATGAACGTCACCTGAGGATCTGACACCGGCTGGCTGATTTACCTTTATCATGTTTTTTCCTAAAATTTAATGATTTGGGGGGGTGTTTGGGGAAGGAAAGGGAAAACCAAGGAGATTTTAGAGCCGTGTGGTGAAAGCCACGAGAGTAACACATGACTGCTGTTTCTGTATCATTTCATGAGTTGTTCCTATGCGTGGTCCCAACATCAGATACTTGGCTACAGCGCACCTTTTTTGTTTTGTTTTGTTTTTTGGAGACTTGATTTTCCTGCTTCTATAGATGAGGAGGATTTTGGAGTGGGTTTTCTTCTGAGTTTGGTAGCACTGCAGAGCAGAAAGTTCCCAAACTCTTCCAAGGACCCATTTCTGCAGGAAGTGCCCATTTCTTGCTCCGTGAACGTGTCAGATCGAGGATTCACCACCAGGAATTAGCAGGCGATGTTCCTTCAAATCTGAAATTATGCCTTTGGGTCACCAGGAACTCGTGTGCTTTTCTCTGGAAGGATTGAAGGTACAAGGGATATCAGCAGAAGGACATAAATCATGGAAAATAGTACATTAAATTTTACAAGGCTCCCATAAAAGCCCATGGATAATGAAACCCTCAGTAATGAGGAGCAGCAAATTTTGGCCGTTCATTGGAATGAAAAACAAGACCCAAGAGCCTTTTTTTCAGCTGCTTTGCTTAAATGAGTTCCCAAAGTTGGCTTTTTAGGGATCAGACCGGAGCTATTAAAAAGCTCCTTGCAGCAGGTTGGTTCCTTGGGAAATGGCAGCACTGAGCAAATGAATTCCACTTGGAGCAGACGTTTTTGTAGGGCATCATCAAAGCAGGGATCAGGGAAGCTCCCCCCAACTCTGGAGGTGGGGAATCAGTGGTGCACATGGTTCAGCTTTTAGGGGTTTAATCCACAGCTCAGCTTTTGCCTGCTTAAACACAGAGCTGTGCATTTTCAGCTGGAAAATGGTTTGGTGGTGAAAAATTAGTGAAAATGGCGGCACTTTTATTAGAGAATGTGGCAAAATCATCATTCCTTCAAGTTGTTGTCTTAGGAGGCTTTTGATGAGATGTAGTTAATTGTTCTGCTTCACAAGAGGTTTGCAGACTCTGTTAGGACAAGAGGATCAGCGCAGTCAGAGTGGGTTTAGCAAAGGCAGGTCCTGCTTGGCCAGCCTCACCTTCTGTGGACAAAGTGACCCCCTTGGAGGACGAGGGAAAGGCTGTGCACGTGTCAGGTCTCCCTGGACTTTGATAAAGCCTTTATTTCCCAGAGCATTCTCCTGGAGAAAGCTGCTGAACATCCTCGTCAGTGACCTGCGTGAGGGGATCGGAGGCACCCTCGGCCGTGACCCTGGGTTGGGTGGGAGTTGATCTGCTGGAGGCTGGGAATGCTCTGCAGAGCCCTGGGGTGGATCTCACCTGCCCCACGGACCCCTGAGTGTCCAGGCAGTGTAGATGGATGATCCCCCTTGGATTCTTCTTCCTGCTCCCCATCCCTGCCTTCCCTGGCTGCCCTGAGAGCTGGTTTTGCTGTTAAAAACGGACACAGAAGGCATTTGGTGCCTCAGCCTCTTCCTTTTGTCACTGTTTCCACCACATCCAGCAAAGGATGGAGATTCTCCCTGGCCCACCTTTGCTTGCTGATGTATTCATAGAAACATTTTCATTGTCCTTTGCAGCAACAGCCAGGGTAAGTTCCAGCTGGGCTTTGGCCCTTCTCATTTTCTCCCTTCACAACCTCACCGCATCCTTCTGTTCCTCCTGGGCCACCTTCTGCTTCTTCCAAAGGCCAGAAACTCTCCTGTTGCCCCGAATTCCATGAAAGCTCTCTGTCCAGCCAGGTCTTCTTCCTGCCTGCTCATCCCTTGGCTCATGGGGATGGCCTGCTCCTGTGCCTTTAGGATTTCCTTCTTGAAGGATGTCTGCCCTCCAGGAGGGAGGAGGAGTCCCAAAGGAGTCTCAGCCAGGCTCCTGGACAGGCCCAATCTGCCCTCTGACAGTCCAAGGTGGCAGATCTGCTCTCCCCCCTCCTTCCTTCCAAGAATCAAAGCTAGGAGTAGCTTCTTGATCCCAAAGAATAACGAAGTTATTCATATTCCCGGTTTAGGAGTAAATACAGACGAAGCCCTCACTTCTGAGTGCTCATCTCTAGGGACAGCTTTCCTCACCCATGGAGCTCCTCTGCCCACGTGGGGCTGCAATTTTCCAGGTGAACTCCTTAATAAATGCCTGTGTCCTTTAATGCCTTTCTGGAAGACGAAGGGGACAGGAGGAGCTCGTTCCTGGGCCAAAGCTTTGTGGTCAAACAGCCCCTTGATGACATTAAATGGCAGGAGAGGATGCTTGAAGTGCTAAAGCCACTAGAAAAGAACATCCTCAGTTACCCAGGGCTGGGATCTTGTCAGATCTCCCAGATAAATGGGCCCCCGGAGCTACCCAGGGCTCCTGTTTAATAAGCACAGTGTGCAGGGAACATGCTGAAAACAGGTTCCCACTGTTCCCTGGAACAGCCAGATCTAACAGAGCCTCCAGGCCCGTGTGCAGCTCCCAGATATTGAACTGCTCACTTTGCTCTTGTTTGTAAGAGATGTAAATCAATGTCCTGGCTATTTGAGGGTGTTGGAAATTGGTTTGCTCTTTTGAAAATGGAAGAGTGTTTGTCTCAGTGTGCTGGCAGAGTTCTCAGCAAGATTGCTGCTTTTACTCCTCTTAAATGCTGTCCTCACATTTGGCTACAGCTCCATTTCCTCCCTCTTGGGTGTTCATTGTGTGATATTAAGAATAATGTACAAGCTGCCTACAAAGGGGGTGCAGCCTCATGTCCTCTGAGAGGCTGCTTAGGCTGGGAAATATCTGCATTGAACTCAGAGAAACAACATATTTAGGGTTAAAAAAAAAAAAATAGGTAAACCTTTCTTCCTGCAGCATTTCCAGTGCTGAATTTTCTCAGCTCTGGTTCTAAGGAGCTCATTTTCTGTGTTTGTGCCTGGGTTTTGGTGTGGGGTTTGGAGAATAACAAACAACAATAACAGAGTGGGCAGAGACCAGGCCTGCAGCCACAAAGTGCTTTGCAGCTCTGTGGGGTGAAAGGTCTGTGGTGGAGCAGAGCTTTGAGCAGGAATAGGTCTGCATCCAGTTGTTAAATTCCAATCGGTGTTTGAAATGTCTTTATATTATCCTTGCTTTTTTTTACTGCTTCTTTTTAAAATTAATGCATTGTGGGTGTTTCTAGTTGCTTGTCCTGTAACTTGCTCAAATTTAATTGACAAAAGTGTGTGTGAGAGAGAAAAAAGCACTGTTTGATCTTCCTGATGTTCATTACCGTGGGATCATGGAACAGTTTGGAGTTGGAAGGGTCTTTTTAAAGGTCGTCCAGTCCAATCCCCCAGCCATGGGCAGGGACACCTTCCACTGTCCTAAGGTTCTCCAAGCCCCATCCAGCCTGGCCTTGGACACTGCCAGGGATCCAGGGACAGCCACAGCTTCTCTGGGAATTCCAGCCCAGCCAGGAATTCCTTCCCAAGATCCCACCCATCCCTGCCCTCTGGCAGTGGGAAGCCATTCCCTGTGTCCTGTCCCTCCAGGCCTTGTCCCCAGTCCCTCTCCAGCTCTCCTGGAGCCCCTTTAGGCCCTGGAAGGGCTCTGAGCTCTCCCTGGAGCTTCTCCTCTCCAGGTGAGCACCCCCAGCTCTCCCAGCCTGGCTCCAGAGGGGATCCATTCTCACCTCACTCTCACCTGGTGCTCTGGGTTCAAACCTGAGACCAGGTGAGCAGCGACCTTGCTTTGAGCCGGAGGTCAGAGTTTGGGATCACACTGCTGGAGAAAAGCAGCCTCTTGATTGACCGAGCCGGAGGCTGGTGTAACCTGGCCCTGAGGGGAGTGTTACCCATTTATTGTGATTATTTCTAGACTGGCACCATCCTTGGGCCATTGTTTTCTGGATCTGGCCCCAGCTTAGCCCTGGTGCTGCTCCTCTGGTCAGAGTGCCAGCTTTAGACAGCTCCCTGTGACGTGCCATTCCTCGCTCCTGCCACGTTCCTTACATCCTTCTGCTGGATCTTTTGACATTTCTTCAGCTTCTTGGAAAAGTTTTGAAGTAAAAAAATCTGTCGAGGAGTTGAAACCATGGGAGTCATCTGTCACCCACCAGCCTTTTGAGAGCTCAGCCCCAGTCAGATGAAACAGCCTTTGGGTTTTAATTTTGATCCAAGGATCTGGCGTGGTGGATGGCACAGAGTGGCTGTCGATCTTCCAAGACGCTTTTAATTCAGTTTGCCTTGAAGACACTTACTTCACAGAAGTGTTTAAATATATTTATTAAATGTTTCACCCAGTCTTTAACAGAGCCACGCTTTTGTTGTTGCTGGGTGTTATCTGTAAATTAAGAAATGTTGCTTAATGAACCTGCTTAAAACAAGCAGAGTCTCTCTTGCTTTCCCATCCCCTGTTTCTTAGCAACAGGATTTCTCCCTGTGCAATCCCTGTTACTTCAGGACCATGTCTGCAATATCCTCTCTAATTCTTCTCACTTTTCCCTTCTAGAAGCCTTGCTGGAAGATTTGAGTAACTTCATCAACCCCTTGGCAGACGTAATAAAGCAGAAAAAGATAAAATCAAACAATCAGTCACTTCGGCAGCGTAAACTTTGCTGAATTCATCAGCAGTCTCTTAAGCTTGATACTTTTTGTAATGAAAATTCCTCTCTTGTGAAGAAAATAGCAAGGAAAAACAGCTGGGGAAGAAACTGAGGGCGTTTTAGCTCCTTGAAACACATTCAGGGGATTTGTGGGGATATTGTACCTTCTCATTTATGAATACCTTAATTGCTCCGGACTTCCTCGTTTTCCTAACACAGAATTTACACCGCGAATTGTTCCTAAATCAATCCCATGTGCAGGCTGCTGTATTTATGTCTAGGGAAGCCCCCAAGCAAACAGAAATATCCACTGCTTTCCAGAAAATCCAAGTTTTTCTGGTTTCCTTCTTCATCCTTGGTTGCTGCTCGTGCTGGGAGTTCTGTGAAGCCAGAGGAGCTCTCGTGGTGCTTCCTCAGGGTGCTGGTGTCGGGTTCAATCATTTAAATCTGGGTTTAAAATCTATTCCAGTGCGAGACTCAAGCCTTCTGGAAGTGAAAGAAGACACAGACCTGGATCCAGAGGAGAACAGCGCTGTCTTCATGGGAATCCTCATCAAAGGGCTGGCCAAGCTGAAGAAGATTCCAGAAACAGTGAAAGCCATCCAGGATCGCTTGGAACAGGAGCTCAAGCAGATTGTGAAGCGCTCCACCACTCAGGTGGCTGACAATGGTTACCAGAGAGGGGAGAATATTTCCCAGGAAAATCAGCCTAGGTAAGGATATTTCAACTACCAGCCCTTGATTGCTGCAAAAAAAAGTCATAATTGATAATATGACTTGAAATGGGGAAATTCAGCTCGGTGATTTCGAGTGTAGCAGAGTCCAATTAAGCTGATGCAGGTGCAAAGCTTTGAAATCATGTATGGAACTAATTATATCACAAATGTATGGCCAAGTCTCTAATTGTTTTGCAGCCCCATTTACGTTAATAGCAAGGTGTGGAAGCCAAGTGAGCACTGTGTTTGTGCTGCTCCTCAGAATTCACTGGAACTGTCCTTTGGAAAAAAAAAAGGATTCCAGCAGGAATCCCTTCTAGCTG
Source organism: Callaeas wilsoni (assembly GCA_013398955.1). Taxonomy (NCBI): domain Eukaryota; kingdom Metazoa; phylum Chordata; class Aves; order Passeriformes; family Callaeidae; genus Callaeas; species Callaeas wilsoni. The sequence continues at coordinate 33,788 of VWPU01001158.1, read as the reverse complement.
AAATACTCATCTGTGGCACTCCACATCGTCGTGATCATTGTCCAAAGGGAATTAATGGCAGGAAAGTAAAGCGTGTGTCTTCGTTATGTGTAATATTTGTAGTGGAAAATCACTCCCAAGGAAAACATTAGCTTGATAAAGACTCCTTTTTTAATTCCTCTCATTAGCACTGCTGTGGAAACAATTATGTTTTGAAGAATTTGTAGAGTTACAGTGCTGATAACTCAGTGAAAATGAGCTTTTTTTAGGTGGGTCAGAGGGCAGAATTTTAGTTCCTGATGCCAAGAGTGTAACATATTCTTGATACTTGTTTTATGAATCTGTCTGGAGAGGTTGTGTGGCTCCTGGTTGTCTCTTGGAATTGATAAATTGGATCAGATCATATATCAATGCCATTAACCTGCCCAGAGGGTTGAGTGAGGCACAGAAAGGTTTAATGGGTTTTGGCATCTGTGGGAGACTGTGAGCTTTTAAGATGCTCATATTCTAGAGCCATGGAAAGTGTCTTGAATTCTTGTTGAATACAGAGATAATTGGAACTGGTTCTAAACCTAAATCACATGTGAAGTTTACAGCAAGCAGGTGAATTCATTTATATTGAAAAGAATAAATTACAGTATGGAAGGGTGAACCCTCCCCTTAAATTAGCTTCAGTTTTAAATCAAAGCTCAGAGACTTTCCTACTGTCAGGGGAAAAATAAATCTGAACAACAAGGCCCTGCTGCTTCAATAGAGCTCTGTAAGACCCCAAATTCGAGCACAATGCAGTGCCCAAAACTGCTGAACTGTTCATTAGGCTGTCAGGTGATCCTTGAAGTCCCTTCCAACCCAAACCATTCTGACTGAGGATGAGACTGATGATCTGCTTGGGGAAATTTTGGTGGAATTCCATTTGAGTCCCCATGCAACAATTATTTAGAGCCCCTCTCGTTGTACCAGAGAGCAATAATTTGTAGAACCTGGCCAGAAAAGCTGCAGATCTGATAACAGCCACTGCTGATCTCCTTCTTAGTTTTTGAATTTAACTCTCTTTGCCTTCCTTCCTTAATAAGCTTTTCCAGGTAGGTTTGTGCAGCCACCTTTTACATTTGGGTATAAAAATGTTGTTAATTACTCCCAAATTTTTAAACTGGAGATTTTTCTGGTTGATGATGACTCTAAAGCAACCAGCTCCCGGAGAGTAACGCTGTCTCTCATGCACCTTCGGGTCCTCTCTCAGATCCTCAGAGCTTCAGGAAGGGCAGGAGGTCCTTGTCCCTGGAAGAAGATAATTTTGAAAACTCTGCCTGAATCTCACCATGTTTTAGCTGAGCTCAGCTTTAAGTGGACAATTTTAAAGTCTAGGGGAGTTCTTGAATATTTTGAGATCTCTGTGCTTGAAAGAAGTTTACAGAGAAAGGCTTGGCTATAGGAATTGCCACTGCCTTCTCCTTAATTAGTGGCTCATTAGTCACACCTTCATGTTTGGGGATCCTTACCTGGGGCTGTGGAGCACAAAATGTCCCAGAAGTGTTGAGTTTCCTTGGGGTGCTGCTGCGCAGACCTGTGGGGCTGTGCTGAATTTTGGAAGGGTTTGGACTTTAGAATAACAATGTGGATGGACACTTCCTTGAGGTGATGCCTTGGAGAGGCTGCCCTGGAGCAGGGGCTGGACAGAGTGAAAGGATAAAGGGCAGGGATTTATGGAAAGGCCTTCCCAGGGCGCACCTTGGGCAGTGCAGGAGTCTCGCAGAGACTGTACCCAGGATGGACACAGCCACACGATTTTGGGACAGATAGAAGTTCTGTCCATTTGCATAGCAGAGGTTCATTGTCCAATTCCAGCTTCAGGCAGTGCAGTCCCATTCTCTCAGTTTGCTCCCCCCCAACTCACTTTTGTTTCCATTTCTCGGGGCCTGAGACAGTGAGGTGTCCTTGATTCTCCGGCCTGGAGAGGAATTGTTGTGTCTGACCAAAATGGGCAAAGCAGTTGCTCACACTCTGTATGGAGCTCAGAGTTACACACTATATAATTGCAGGGCTGCAAATATATGAAAATATAACAGCTAAAATCCTAAGGCATCAGAGGGACAGATTTATGGGACATTTTGGTAAGGAAACATTAAAAATCCAGTCCAAGAAGAGACGGGGGATTGACACTTTTGCTCCTAAATCCTATCACTTGGATTCCATGTGCTTTTCCCTAGATGTCTGTATTATATTTTGACTTTTGCCCTCATCTGCAGGCTTTGAAATAAAGGCAGGAATTATGTCCAGGCCCCCTCTCTGACCAGGCAGAGACATCATCGCTGCTGAAACGCCTGAATTGTCATTAATGTCCTCTCTCAGGTGGCAGCAGTCACTGTGCATCACTTCATTCCCTTTATTGCCTGGACCGTGGAAGTCCCTTCTGGGTGTGTGTCACCATCTCCAACACATTTCCCCTCTCTCTGGGTGCAGGGGTTACGGGGTGGCTGTGACAAATTGCCTCAGCCAGGCTCCTGTCCCTGCGTGTCCCTGTTCAGCTCAGGGCACTCGCTGCTCCAACCCCATCCAGGCCACATTATTTCATGTCTTTTGTCTCGTTGCCTGTGTCTCTTTTGGGTCACCTTCTTTCAAAAATGACCTGACAGATTTATAGGGCTGTTAGGGGAAAGAAAAATTAAGATAAGAGATGCTGGCTGAGCTGAAAACAGGGAGAGGTGGGAATACGATGTACTGGGGTGGCAGCTACTGACACTGGAGTGGGGATCTGGGGGGTTTCATGTCCATCAGTCTGGAACATGGGAATAGGAAGACACTGGAATTTCAAACATAAAGGATCTGATCAGTGTAGTATTATCTTAGTCATGGCTCCATAAACAAGTCGATAATGTGAGGTCAGGCTCATTTAGCGAGAATAAAGTGAACCTCTCCAACTCTCCAGGTAGTTCAGTTCTGCAAAACTGTTCTTTCCTGGGGCAGCAAGGAGGTGTAGGGAAAACTGAGTTCTTGTTTGTCATGGTGATGCCTTAGGATTTCAGCTTTTATATTTTCATATATTTGTAATCCTGCAGTTCTTTAGTGTGTAACTCTGAGCTCCACACAGAGTGTGAGCAACTGCTTTTCCCATTTTGGTCAGACACAACAATTCCTCTCCAGGCCTGAGAATCAAGGACACCTCACTGTCTCAGGCCTGAGAAATGGAAACAAAAGTGAGTTGGGGAGAGCAAACTGAGAGAATGGGACTGCACTGCCTGAAGCTGGAATTGGACAATTAACCTCTGATATGCAAATGGACAGAACTTCTATCTGTCCCAAAAACGCGTGGCTGTGTCCATCCTGGGTGCAGTCTCTGCGAGACTCCTGCACTGCCCAAGGTGCGCCCTGGGAAGGCCTTTCCATAAATCCCTGCCCTTTATCCTTTCACTCTGCCCAGCCTCTGCTCCAGGTCAGCCTCTCCAAGGCATCAATGAGATGTTGCTGGAAGCTGGACTGGCACTGAGAACACTTTCTCAGTGGTAGAGAATTAATTTGGTTCCATAATGTCATATTTTTAGCATTTGCTGCTATTCTGAAATATGAAGAAAAGGGATACACACACAATTTATTGGGTTTTGTTTGAATAGATGTCTTGGTTCCAGTGGTTCTTTATTTTTGAGTCGAGAAGGGCACAAATTAATTCAGAGGTCTGGAGCCAGGCTGGGAGAGCTGGGGGTGCTCACCTGGAGAGGAGAAGGTCCAGGGAGAGCTCAGAGCCCTTCCAGGGCCTAAAGGGGCTCCAGGAGAGCTGGAGAGGGACTGGGGACAAGGGATGGAGAGACAGGACACAGGGAATGGCTTCCCACTGCCAGAGGGCAGGGATGGGTGGGATCTTGGGAAGGAATTCCTGGCTGGGCTGGAATTCCCAGAGAAGCCGTGGCTGTCCCTGGATCCCCGGAAGAGTCCAAGGCCAGGCTGGACAGGGCTTGGAGCAGCCTGGGATGGTGGAAAGAGACAATCTTGAGGGTCTCCCCAAGCCAGAGCCATTCCCTGTGTCTGTGAACACTGAAACGAGCTGGAGAAGGAGTAGGAGCAGCTCCAGCTCCGCTGCCGATCCCGTGTCCTGCCCTGGGGATCGCAGCTTCTGCTGGGCAGACTGGGAGCATGTGGTGGCTCGGAAGCTGCTGCAGGAAATGTGATGGAGCCTGTCTGTCAGAGCTAGAAGTGCCTAGCATATGGATTTGGGAAGTGTTATCTTCACGTTTTGGTGGGGTTACGTGGGGACTCGGGTTGCTCATTAAGCGGCGTTGAACTCCACCGGAATTTTTCTGTTCTCGAATAGTACAAAGTGTGATGGTGTTGCCTCATCACAAACTGTTTAGGACTTTGCAAAGGTGCTTTAATTACAGTAATTGGGTAGTAAGGAGCCCACAGGAGCAGGTACAGTGTAGTACATTTAGATGAGGTTATAGCTATAACAAATACAGGAGTAAAATCATGGTGAGTGATGAGGGTTGATATTTTAGCTTTCTGATATTTCCTGTAGTTAGAAACCTGCCACGTTAATTTAATAATTCAAAAAGAATTCCTTTTATCCTGTCCGTGTGGGTAAGTCAGTTTTTATTGCCCCGAGACTGATACTTTTTTTCTGGGGAAGAGCCAGATTCTCTCCCTCCCTGCCTGCAGCTCCGCCTGGGGTCTCACAATGGGCTTTAATATGATGTTAGCCCAATTTAATTACTCTGGAGTAATTAATGGGTTTGTCTTCCCTGTAGCCCCAAGTAGGACACTTTAAAAGTGAGCAACGCTGATACAGAGAAGGGAATGAGGAGAAAGATCCTGAGGAATGTTTAGGTACCAAACCTGGGCTGAAATGAGTCCCCTGAGCCCACAGAGAGGGTTTGAAGCCAGGTGACCTCAGTGTGTCACAAAACAGAACATGAAGCCACAGTCCCCTGTCCCCCTGCCCTGGTGTGTGCCTCTGGAATGTTCCAGAAGCTGAGCAGAGCTGTTTCCGTGGTTCCCAGTGTCAGGAAAATTAATCCACCAACACCAGAGGTTTGTGTCCAAAAAGGAGACAGAGGAGTCCCATTACTTTATTCGAATAAAGGGAGAGGCCATGGGGCATTCCCCTGGGGTTTCTCCAATTTTTGGAGGACGCAGCCTCCTTTTCATCCTAATTTCCCGACCGCATTTTCCCTCTCCCTTTCCCCATCGGCTGAGGTACTTGAGAGGTACCGACTTCCTGGAACGCCTAATTCCTATGATTCCTTTCTAATGTATACCCCCCCTTGCCTTTTTTTTAATTCCTATGGAATTTATGGTTCTCCTCATTGTTTCGTTCATCTTTTGATACTCAGTTTCATTTATTAGCAGACCTACAGTTTACTGATAAAGACAAATCTCTCTTTCCATTCATCAATCAGTGGGACCCTTCCCATTGTTTCTTTTATCCCTTAGTGCTAGTCTTTATCTACCAGCAGGCCCACACCTTATTTGTAAAGACAAGTGCCTCATTCCTTTCACCAGGTTGCTGCTGGAGCTGCTGGAGCTGCTCTTTGACAAGTTCAACGCCGTAGCCGCCGCGCACTCGGTGGTGCTGGGCCACCTCCAGCAGACAGTGGCCTCCCCCTGCAGCCAGTACGACGGGGAGATCAAGCTCTACGACATGGTGGATGTGTGGGTGAAGATCCAGGATGTCCTGCAGGTGAGAATCCCTCAGGTGGGCACGTTTGCAGCTTGGAGCAGCCTTTAGGACCGTGCCGGGGCGTGCCTGTTGTGCCCAACGCTCAGCAGTGCTGGGATTTGTCTTGATTTTTTGGTAAGTGGCCACGTTTACAACAGATTGTAAAACTCTAAAGAGTTTAAATATCAGCAGGAAAAAAAAAAAATCCCGCGGATTCATCCTTATGGTGTTTGGAAGGGTTGATTTCTTTTGCCTACCAAGTGATTTATCAGCAGCTTTCAAAGTGACATTTTTGTTCTGTGTTACCATGTCATGCCTGTCTTATAAAGTGTCACAGCTCTAATGGCTTCTCTTCTGCTGTCATTGTGGCTGGGTTAGAGGCAGCTGAGACACGCGCTGCCGGCGCGTTCGCAGCAAATTCTTATTTGATTCTTCCTCTTAACTGCAAGAGACTAAAGCTGCACCTTGCTTAAGCTTTATGCAGGTGCTGTGCCTCTCACCTGGGGATCTGAGGCTCTCTCAAGCAGCAGAGCTCTCATCTGTCACACGTCTGTTCTCTCTTTCTTGCTGTGAGGCTCACACGTGTTTATGGTGTTTTTTTATTGATTTATTTGGAGATTACCTTTATACATAGTCCAGACATGCAGAACCTCACCTGGGATGTGACAGAGGAGGTCAAAGAAGTGAACCTGGCCTTGTTTACAGGAGGCAGAAGGATTTATGTTGGTCATTCCAGCTCGGGGCTGGTGATGGGAAATGCTCTCTGCCTCCTGCCCTAACTCACTTTTTCAGTTTCGGGCTGCTTTGTAGCTGTTGCTCTGCAGGATTGTTTGACTGTGCAGTGAGGCAGATTTTTTCCTTACACAAACATCCCAACTGCATGCATGGTATGAATTTAAATATTTGGACACAAATAAATGTAAGGTATGGGCCTTCAATCCCCTCCACTGACTCCTTAGCCACATATTCGTCTTTCCAGAGGATTTATTATTAAAGAAATCTTGATAACTTTTCTCTACGCCTCAAACTTGAAGCTCCCTTCAATACCGTTCTTGAAAACTTTGCTTGGAAATGTCCAGCCAGAGGTTCATGAGCGGTTTTCTAAACAAAAGGATGTCGCAGAATTGAAGTGGCCCTATAAAAGGGAAGAATTACATTTAAGGACATGTGGAATGGGTTTGGAATGGGGAATCTGCAGCCATCTTCCTGTGATCCGTGAGGTCCAGAAAAACCCTGAGCTTTGAGTTCTGCAGACTTTGCTCCAGAAAGACCTTGGAGTAAGAATCCTCCCAAGATCGTTCCTTCAGTGCAGCAAAGCATCAAGGCTGGATATTCCCATCCTCCGTGGGCGTTTGGGGTGGTTTCAGTCCTGGTGTGTGGTGAAATTTGGAGTGATTTCTATTGGCTGTCCCTGAAAAACGTTGATAGAACTTGAAGCCTGTGGAGGTGTGAGCGCTGAGGAGTGAAAGTGCTTTCCGTGCTGGGGAGACAATGTTTGACCAAGATCTCTGGGAAAGGCGTGCCAAGAAAAACACAGCAACCCACTTGTAAAGGTTTCATTGCTCTTGGGTGTCAGGGGAAGTCAGAAAACCTTCCAAAAGAGCTTTTACAATGCATAAAAGCAGCACTTTAAGATCCATAATCTCTTGCTGGTTTGAGGTAAGAGATTAGCATTGACTGGCATGAAAGGGAGGAAATGCTGCATTTCTTTGTTCAAAATCTTGTGGGTGTTTGTACCTTATTTCCACTGGAGTGGCTTAAAATATTTTTACCTTAGAGCGTAAGAAAACCTTTGATCCCAAAGCCTAAATTATCTCTAGCCTGCTTTTCTGAATAAGGATAATTTTTGGAGAGGAGATCTTATGTTTGCAACAGAGGGAGCGGAAAACTCAGTTTTAAAAGCGTTTTAAAGCTGTCGGGGCAGGCCAAAAACTTGGAAGACGTGGCTCAGGGAAGCGATGCAATCCCCCCCAAATCCTAATGAATGGAATTCAGTCACCACACCAGAACAGAGAGCAGTCCAGAGGGATAACGTTCCGTACGCGGGCAGCGTGCATCTCTACGTGTGAAACGCGTTACGGCGGGGCTGTCTCTCCACGCCCGTCCAAAACGATGGGAGCTCCTGGTGGGCTGGAAATTGGGGTTTGTGGGGAATGGGATCTTCTCTGCAGCTTGTTCCTGGAGCCGGGTTTCTGAAAGCTCCCTAATAACTGCGCCAGGCACTGCGGTGTAGCGGGAGAGGCGGCTCAGCGTTGTGCAGCGCTGAGGTACAAAACATGCAGATATCAAATATTTTTGGCCTTCTCTGAGAATGGAGGAATAATACAGAAGACAGAGTGACCTTTTCCACTTGGTAGTGTGCCGCACTTCCTGCTGCTTTGCTCTGGCTTGGCCTGTCGACCCAGGCAGCCACCCTCACAGGATAGCAGCGTCTGGTCGAGATAGGGTCACTTCGTGGCCCGAAGCCGTTTGCAACAAGCAGTCTCTCGGCTTTAGTTCGGCAGGAGCAAAGACAAGGAGGAAAGAGTAGGAATTTCTGTAGCTTTATTCCAAGTTTGTTTTCTTGAAGGGGAGCTCACAGAAAGACCCCTTAACTCTTTGGTTCCATGTTTTTATAGGGTTACAAAGTGAGAGAGGTATAACAGAGATAGCCAATCCAAAGGTGACACGCGTGACAAAGAACTAATAGAAACATCTCAGGGGAGGAACTTAGCCTAAGTTACAAATGGCAGTACAGCTAAAGATAATCTTGAAACACACTGTCCTGTGAGAGGCCTGAATCTCTGAAACAAAGAGTGGAGCCAGGCAGAGGTGACCTCAGGGGTTAAGAATTGTTATGCTGTGGACTCTCCTTTGAACCTATCCTCTGAGGCAGGCTGGTGCAGTGACATTAACCCATTCTGAATCGCCCAAGAGAGTCTGGGTCACTGCAACAGTAGTGGAGTGCTAGAAAACAAACAAACAGAAGCAGTTTGTCAAAATATTAGAGCAGCCTAGTTCAGGAAGACACCATTTGAAGTTATTTCCTTGTCCCAGAGCCAGCATAGCCCATGCTCGTGTTGTTCCGTCAATGGGAGAAGCTAGTTTAAATTTTAGCTTGGCGCTTTGCGTGGAGCTAATTGAGCTCTTCAGTGCAGGAGTGGGTGGAACATCCTCCTGAACAGCCTCGTTAGTGAAGGATCAGGGGCTTGGCTGGAGAGAACTGGGACCTGTGTTCCACAGCCGTGCGCTGATGTGAGTGGTTGTGTCAGGACAATGCACTGAGGGAATTCCGAGGTTTCCCGGGACAATTCAGTGTCTGTGCTGGGTCATGCAGGGCTGTTGGAATGAGCTCTGTGCCAGGCTGGGAGAGCTGGGGGTGCTCACCTGGAGAAGGGAAAACTCCAGGGAGAGCTCAGAGCCCTTCCAGGGCCTAAAGGGGCTCCAGGAGAGCTGGAGAGGGACTGGGGACAAGGCCTGGAGGGACAGGACACAGGGAATGGTGCAGCACCCTGCTGCTGGAGAAGCCACCAAAGACTTGTCCTGCTGGTGACACAATGTGCCAGTTTGGACACAAATCTAGGAGGAAATAACCTGAGAGGGATGTTTTTCTTTCTTTTTCTTGCCTGCCAGGCAAGCAGGCCCCGGCAGCACTTCTCCCACGGGTTCGGGAACATAATTTTTGGAGTGAAAGTGAAAAAAACCTATTTATTTAACAGAGTCCCCCACTGTCACAGGGCAAAAGGGATATTGAAACCCCCTCCCCCGTCTTTTCAAAGAGGATTATGGATTTTAGAGTTCTTTCAGTAGGTAAAACTTGCAGTCTTGAGCTGGGCCGGGCCGGCCAGGCAGGGTCTGATGATTCCCCCGGGGAGGGTTCTGCCAAGCAGGTCTGGAGATGGTAGTTGGTCTTAGATGCAAAGTAAGCTAAAAACAGTCTAAAAAGGAACAGAAGCTGCTGAGGCAGATCACAGTCTTTTTTCCGCTGAAAGCCGAAGAGACTAGAGAGTAAAAGTTCTCTAATCAACCAAATGTTGTTAGAATTGGGAGAGAAAAGAATGCAAAACATTCTAGATGCAAGGTCAAGCTGGCCGCTTTGAAGAGTTCTCTCAGCTTCTCTCTCCCCCCTTTGCAATTTAAAAGTACACTAGAAATCAAGCAGGTGCTGGGGAATACAATATTGTTATAGAATCACCCCAAGACACACGACCTCTCAGCAGCTCAGGCTGGAGCTGTTTGCCTCCAAGGAAGAGATCTTCTCTCCTTTTACAGTCATGGAATTTGTGGTTGATGATTCTCAGTTTTTTGGGGTCTATATTTTTCTTCCTCCCACAGAAGAGAGGGAAAATCACACGTATGCTCCGGGACATAAATCTTTAGCAGGCTCTCCGGTGGTCTGTCTACTGAGAAGACACTGACAACTAATATGTTCCTTTTTTGGGGTTTTTCTGTCTAATGCTTCCCTGTGTTTTCCAAAATTGGTGTCATTTAGCAGCCCAAACATTGCTGAAACCATAAGGAAACTGGGGAAGGAGGAACTGAATCCTCCTCTCTGCCCACACACTCCTGTTGTGCTACCGCAGCGCTGGAGACACCAGACACTGTGCACTGAGAAGCCTCTCTTGAAGATTCTCCACCATCCTCATATCCTTCCTTATAAAAAGGAATGGCATTGGATGGAGGGAGCAGAGGAACGGGATCGTTTTGTGTCACAAAACTGGGCGTGGTGCTGGGCGGTGGGAGTGACCTTGCAGAAAAGCTGCATTTAAACTGCATTTGCTGTGTCACACACTCATCCAGGAGTCCTGGCAGAGCCCTTGGAGATGCATCTCAGGGTTCTGCTGCTGGAACCTGAGTCCCTCTCTGGCTTTTAAGCGAATTAATGGCATGAAATACGGGTCCCCTTGGGCACACAGGTGAGCGGGGGAACGTCTGTGCAGTTCAGCAGTCTCAGTTACTCGATGGAGAAGGTGTGGAGAGCTTCCAGCTCCATCCCAGCCTCTGCCACGTCATCTCACTGCTCCCTTTTGCAGAGCCCAGGATGTTTTCCTTGCCCTGGCAGCGCTGCTCGTTCTCCTGTCAGGAATCTAATTCGAGGGAGTCGATTTGGCCAAGGGTTTTGCTGCTGGCTGCCTTTTCTGCTTGCTCAGGTCCCTGAACTGTGGCAGGGCTGGCACAGGAGCAGGCGAGGGAGGGAATGCACCGTGGAAAAGGGAAGGGAAAGGTTTTTTCCTGGCAAGGGAAAGGTTTTTCTGTCAGCTGAAGCTGCTCCGTGGAGCTGCTCATGGAAAACCCAAGTGGTTTTTGCTGGGTGGCTCAGCACAGGTCTGAACCTTTGCATTTAAAAGCTGGATGAAGTGTTTGTCACCCAAGTTTGATACTTAGAAAGTAAAATCAGCTCCTTGCGTGAGAGCTGTTAATGTGCCATAAATCCTGGTTGGAATGTCAGAGCAATATCCGAAATTGCTGTTGCTTTTGGGAAGTCCAGGTGATGTTGTGGACCTGAAGCAGTTATTTTTCACAAAGTGTCTCCACAGATATTTGATGGCTTTGTGGTCATCCTCCAAACAATGGGCCTGACAGTCTCTGTGGTTCTTTTTAAATGGTCTGAAGTGTGTGGAACTGCTGCCCTTGGACTCCTGACTGGTTTGTCTCATTAATGCTCATCTCATTGAGAGAATGTCCATCATAAAAGGGATTTGTCTGCAGCTTTAAAATAAAAAAAATACAGCTTCACTCAGTCTCTAGCAGGAGAAAGTGAGGAGGGAGAATTCCGCCTCTCAGAATGCTGATATTTAAAAATGGAATTTAAATAATTAGAGTAGGCCTCTTGACACTTTTCCCTCCCCCGGTTATTTGAAGTGAGCTCAGCACATGCAGGAATAAATCCAGCAGGGTGTTACATTGATTTCTGCAAATATGTGCTGCTAAGAACATGAGAATTTCTGGGGAAGTTTTTGGTCCAGGAAGAGCTTCATCTTTCTGGGTCTAGGAAGGGACCAGCTGATTCTGCAGGAAGGTATTTCTTTAAATTTTGGCCTTGCCAAGAAGGTTTGTAATGTTCTGCCTCCCCTCTCTATTAAAATGTTTTCTAGATTTGCTCCAATTTACCTCAGAATTCAAGTCTTCTTGCAGTTTCAAACAGCAAATAAACTGGTACCTTTATCAAGCTCTTAAAAAGATGCACTTGGAATTTGGGATGGTGGAAATCGCCTTGATAAAGGAGAAAAAATGTGTCAGGAAGTGCAGAGAGATTTCATGGAATCACTGGAAGGGCACAAGAGGTGGCAATGGCATCCTGGCCTTTTAAAAACAAAGAATATGAAGTAGAAATTCCCCAAAATCGATCTGTTTTCTCCTTGACTGGATGAGCCGGGCTGAGCTGTGTTCAAAACTAACTGAATTACGCGGTAACAAGTACCTGGACGAGCTCCAGAGCTGAGCTGGCTGCAGACATCGGATTATTTTCTTTCCCAGGAATGGCCCTTGTTAACCGAGCTGTGCCATATTTTATTTTATATTCTGTTAGCAGGGTGACAGAGCAGAATTGTTCCCCAGCACTCCTGCATTAACCACTTTTGTTTGGACACTTTTTATCCCGGAGCTGTTGATCCAACGCGTTTCATAAACACCAACATTTATGCTGAAGTTCAAAGAAATAAAGCCCAGAATAAAAATTATTTGTTTGAACAGTCGCTCGTGCAGCTCATTGCAGAGGAGGTCAATGAGCTTTGGGGAGATTTTGAAAAATATTAACTCCTTTAATGAAATATTTGCAGGTTTATGAGCAAGGAAAAAATTCATCTTCTGCTGTCCGTGCTGTAGAGCATCAAGCTGCTCTGAACTTCATTTAGGGTGGATTTTCCTTTTAACTGTTGATCACATTTAGTTATATTATAGTTTTAAAGGGGTTTTGGAGTTTATGCCTAAATATTCAAGTAATTAAATCCATGTGAGCTAAAAGCATCTACTTCAGCTGTCTGCTGAAGGTGCTGAAAAAGGTGCCCAAATTCTTGTAGAGAGAAATAATTTCAAAAAGCTGTTTGGTGGAGTTGTGAAAGTCAGAGTCAGCTCTGCTGGGTGTTAGGCTGAGAGGAAAAGGTTGGGAATACGGGATAGGGAATGACATGTTCCCTACTTCAATATTTGGCAGTTGGCACGAAACCTGTGCCTTGTGAACCCCGGGCCATCGTTAAATTCTTTTTAATTGATACAACTTGAGAACACAGAGGGTTTTTTCAGCTTTTTTTTTTTTTCCCCCAGCGATGCCACTTGGAAGCTTTTCTTTCCCAAGCTGGAAGATTCTCTGGCAAGGACAGAGAAGGGTGTGAAGTGACCGTCACACCTGATGTGTCTTTGGGATTCCAACAGGAATGCACATTTTGGAATTCTGCGAAGGATGCAGAATTCCCAGCCTGTACAGGGCTTGTTAGCCTTCATCTTCTTGGAGCTGATAAATAATGGGATGAGTGGAAGAAATGGAAGCTCTGCCGCAGATTTGTGCCATGTCTTTTATTTTAGCCATTTTTGAACAGTTTTGTCAGCTCTGATGCGGATTTTTTTTTTTCCCCCTGTTTCCTGTCAGTGTCTGCTGCACTTCATCCCTGCTGTCAGCTGGAATTAGGAGGTGCTACAAGGAGTTCATCAGCATTTGTGGACACGTTTTATAGGCCTATAAAACCTCTCTTTTGATGTGCTGAGCTCACACTGTCCCCGTGTGAGTGGCTTTAAAGGCGGTGACTTGTTCCCTTCCCAGCACCATCAGACCACTGTAAAAGGAAAAAGGCCAAAAACTCCTCGTGTCCTCCCTGCAGGACTCCTCCTCTGACAGCACAGCAGAGGGATCCATGCAGGCAAATTCCTGCTAATGGGAGAGGGGAGCTGGTCTCCGAGGGAGATGTTTGGAAATTGTTTTGCTTCAAAGCCTTTCAGCTCCTGTGCTGTTCTTGTGCTTACCGTGCGTGACATCTGCAAAACCTCAGGGTAGAATCTTATTTTTTTCTTGAGGTTTTCCAGCTCTTGTTGTTCCTTTCTTAGCAGGAAATCCTTGTTTTTATTTTGGGGGGCCCGAAGGCTTTTGGTTTTGTTTTTGGTTTTTTTTGCTGCGTAGGAAACAGCAGAATCGCATCATCCAAAATTCCTTCATGGAATCACAGAGTGATTTGGTTTGGTTTGGAAAGGATCTTCGAGATCATCTCATTGCAACCCTGTGCCATGAGCAGGGACACCTTCAGCTGTCCATGACCAGGTTGCTCCAAGCCCCGTCCAACCTGCACCTGCAGGCTTTGGTGTTTTATTTTGTACTTATTTTGGTGGTTGTGCTGCCCAGCCGCTTTTTTGAAGTGGTTTTATTTAGGAATTTTGCAAATATCTCTTGGTGGGTTTTGAGCAATAGATCATTGGGTTTCTGTGTGCACTGGGGTTTCAGTAGGTAAAACACAGATAATAAATAATGGATAATAAAGGCTTGAGTTGCACTCTGATTCTTCAGGGCAGGTCCATCACTGCCAGGGCACACTGAAAAATTTATTTAAGCACATAATCAGCCTCGAAACTTTTTTCTTAATTACTTTACATTTATTTTTTTTGGCTTCAGCCATATTTGCTGAAATTTTAGCCACTCAGCTCCAAAAGGAGGTCGTTTCTGCTTCCAGATCTCTGGTGTAAATGCGCCTGCACAGGCAGCAGCAAGCGGCCGATGATTCCCTGGTGTTCTTGGAGCTCCCAGCCTGCCTGTTTTGAGGGAAGTGACAAACTCCCAGTTCATACTGGGAGCAGCCAGTCCCCCTCCGCCGCCAAAGCCTTCTGCTCCACTCAGCAGGGTTCTGGTCGTGGTTCTGTGGGTTCAGCGTTCTTGGACATCCAAACATACACTTAGAAGTCCATTTATTTGTCACAAATAAACTGGGGAGAAGCTGCTTTCCCTCGGTTCTGATGGCTGGATTGGAAAATCTGGATTGCATTTCATCTCTCACCATTACGTTGTCCTTCCTTTGTGAGAAGTGCCAATACTCTGAAATGGATTTTATTTCTTTATTGTAAATGTTCTGAGTTCCTCTTTCTAAGTGAACCGAAAAACGATTTTGAAAATCAGAACTAAACTAACTAAAAGATTAAATTTGTCTCATCTAGCTTATTTTTTTGTTGGTTTTACATGCTTTTCGATTGGAGGAATTTTGCTGATTGGAGAATCACAGAATGGTTGGAGATGGAAAGGATCTAGAATTAGATGAGCTTCAAGATCCCTTCCAACCCAAGCCACCCTGTGATTCCAGAACAGCAAAGACCCTGATCTATCAAAATACAGAATATAGGTACAAAAAACCCAGCAGGATGGACCAACATGTTCATTGTTGGTTGTAATCACACCTGAAAAGGAGTCACTGTGTCCATGCTAGGAACCATGGAAACCCATTTCCACCTGGGAAAAGGGGCCCAGGAGGGAATCAGGTAATTAAATGTGGCCTGTACACAGTGATTCTACTCTCAGGGTGAGATTAAATGCCTTGGAAAGCTCTTTGGGGTGTTCATTTCCTGGCAGAACTGTGGCCGTGGGTGTGCCCTGGGTGAAGCTGCAAACTGATTAAAAATCTGATTAAAAGAACAACAACAGTGTTGTGCTGTTAATCCATTCTTTCCAGCTGGAAAAGCTGGACACCCCTTCTGCTTGAAAAAAAAAACCCCAAAGCATTAAAGAGCAGCACCAGGAGAGAAGGAAAAATCCCTGTGTGCTCCACTCTGTGAGCCTGGTGCTTTTATTGAGTGGAGCTTTGCCCTTTATTTTTAGTGTTCCAGAGCCCTGGAATGCCACTGATCACTTCCTGCCACGGTTCCTGGGGTGAAATGTTATTTTCCAGTGGAAAATGTGGTGCTGATGCCCGCTATTCCCAGTGTGGTATTGACTGAGGGGCCCTGTAAAGTGCTGTAAAAATAATTCTCAGACTGTTAACTCAGGCCTTGTTTTTTCTGTGCTTTCTTGTGAACCATCCTATAAATTTCTGTGATGGATGAGGTTTTCCAAAAAAGCCAAAGGCATTTAGGATCTAACTCCCTTGGCAGTCTAGTGGGAATTGGACAACTAATTACTTTGGATTCTTTGGAAAATCCCCGATCTAATTTTGGATTATAATAACATGATTTTAAAGGAAGGTAAACCTCCAAGAAAAATAACATTTCGTGTAATTTTAATTTTTTTTTTTTAATAGACAGGAGAGCAGTTTTTCTGGCCAAGTCTCCTGTGTTGAACCTCCTTTGGAAAAGGCTTGGAGCAGGGGGTTGGATGGATGGGCTGGATGCTGCCTTTTCCAAGGGCTGACCTGTGGCCCTGTGCCATACCTGAAATGAAAACACGAGCAGGACTCTTGTCTGATTCACTCCAATTGCACAGAGGTTAATTGTGCCATTCATTTTCTCTCCTGGGCTTAAGCAGTTGGAATTTGCTGCCCATGACAGGGAGAATAATCCAAATTAGTTACACCTCCCAGCAGGTCAGTAAATAAATAAATCAGAGTGGTCCCTTAAGCGTAATATCCAAGATCTGTCTGTTTTTACTGACAAAGGGCGCTGGGACAACCCAGCAGATTTACACACGCTTATCTGGGACACAATAAAAGGATGATCTCACTTCATTACAGTGATTTGGTGCTCATCCCCTTGCTGCTCCATCGGGGTGTCACATGCCTGCTGCCCTCTTAGGAAAACTGCATTTTCCAGCCCCTTTTCCTGCCAGACTGATAAACGATGGTGCCTCTGAATTGTTCCTCTCGTGATGATTTGCTTTAATTCACGAGGGTGACTTTCCCTTAGAACCCATCTTGGTCCTGGGGTGGAAAAATGAAGATGTTGCAGAGATTGTGTGGATGTGAGAGCCGTGGTGGAGAATGTTCTGAAAACTTTGGGATCTCTCAGGAAAAGTGATGCCGATTCCTTCTTGGTAAAGGCACAGATCCAGGCTTTGGGTGGAGATCTGCCTTGCAGGGGGACTGCAGCTCTCCCACGTGGGCTTCCAAGCAGGGGTTCAGAGATGCAGCAAGGCAGGAGTCCAGAGCGAGGAATGAATTATTTATTAAATTTACAATACCATGTATATATTCTAGTTCCATAAAGCAATTGAACAGTGCTCACACTTCTCCTAGGGTGATTGGTCAAAGTCTCAGACACCCACGTAGAAATGTTTTTTCCTAATATAATGTACACAAGGTCAGAAGATACCAGATACGAATGCTATTTACAAAAACCCTATCTATTGTTTACATAGCTTACACAGCAAAGGTAAAGTTCTCACAGAATGAATGCAAGAAGAGAAAATTCCCCTGCTAACAGCATTTCAGCATCCACACTCCCACAGGACACTTTTCTTTCCAGTGGGACCAGTGTTAAACTGGGGATTTGTCAGGGTTCATCTCTGCCGAGTCCACACTGATTTTTCAGTGTCCTGCCTGCCTTGCTCACCAGCACTGCCTGGGCACTTGGAAAAGAGAGATTTGAAAGTGTTTCTCAGGGAATCTGCACTTTTGCCTTCAGACTCAGAGGAACAGTGGAAAAAACAAGGATTCCAGAGGACGGCACATTTCTGAAAATTACCGTGGAAATAATTGTCAATGCATGGAGAGGTTTTGGTTCTGCTTTTGGTGTGGGGAGAGGCCGAAACGCTGGAAAACATCACACTGCAAGCAAAATTTGAGCATCCTGATTCAGCTTTTTAGTGGGAAGTGGGATTGAAGGAGACAGAATTCCACCCCTGCCTCCGTGTGTGGTTCAGGACCAGGGCTGTCACGCCCGCAACTCGTTAACGCTTTGCCTGAAGCTGAACTGTGACTCTCTTTATGTCAATTATTAATTTGTCATTTTCAAGTTCTGAGTGTTTTGGAGCTGTTTGGAAGGATGAGAGGGCTGGAACTGGATGTTCTTTAAGGCCCTTTCCCAACCCATTCAGTGAGTCTGTGATCTCTGTGCAGCAGGTACCTCCGTGCATCTGGGTTTATGCAGATCAGAGGAGCTGATTTGCAGGAATTTGTGCAGTCAGCCTTCCCCTAATGGCAACCGGTGTGATCCCTTGAATTCTCAGAGGTTGCAGGTTGTATAAAGCAGGTTAGAATTTGATCCTTGTATTCCCAAATCCCGCTTTCCTTAGCAATGATTCTTCCAGCGTAATGTTCTTTGGTTTAATATTCTTCAGAGACGGAGTTTGAGCGATGTTCTTTGTTACTTGTGCTTCATATCTGCTGTTTTGCCTCTGCTCCCTTTGCTTTATCTCTTAACTGTGTTTTCCGAGAGCTAGCCGGATGTTAATCTGAATTTTTGCACTGACAGCCTGAACTGTGTTCTGTGCTCCAGCACCACCAGCAGCAGAACGGTTTCCTCATGCTCCCAGTCCACCCAAACACGCTTTGACATTGGCTGCAAAGTCGCTGGGATGAAAATCCCAACATCAAACACGGAGTGAAGGGATTCTGCAGGTGCAGAGGACGCTCAGATTTTAGGAGGTTTATCTCCAAGGTCACCAAAACGTGCTCTGCCTTTCTGGGAGCCTTTCTTGTCGTGCTGGGTGGGTCACTCCTCGTGTGCTGCTCAGCCCCTGTGAGGTGCCAGCCTTGGCATTTTCTGGGAGTGCTTTTTTAAGGCCGAGGGTTCAAATTGAAGGTTTGGTTAAACATTCTTCTCTTTTACATTTCGTTTTGCTGTGAGCTATAAAATTACCAATTTCCTTAAAGATCAAGTCGAGGGTTCACAGATTAATTGACGGTCTAGAAACAGCCTCCTGTGATATTTCCTCATGGCCTGTGTAGGATTATTGTGTGATCTGTTAGGGAATTGTTCTTTTGGATGCATAATTTTGTGCTGTATTCATGATCCTGGGGGCTTTTGGCTTTATTTTGAAAGGTGGTGTAGAAGGAATGTGAATCCCTTTGACATTTCCAAGCTACAGCCCCCTCAAAATTGTAACTCGGTGTCTGCTGAAGGAGTAAATGCTGGAAAACAGGAGCAGCACAGCGAGCAAATACATCCAGGGCAGGGCAATACAATTAAATTTAGGGGGAATTCAGTAATTTAAATTTTTTTTCTGTTTGAGGAACAGGCATGTGGCTTCTTCTGTGTTGAACGGGGGGCTCTTCCACATCCCCACCTTCCCTGTCATCCAGTGTCCATGAATTCCTGAAAATGTCTTTATCTTTCCTCTGTAGTCCTGGCTGAGATATTGGAAAGGCAAAACTTCCTGAAGGTGTGGAGAGTACTCAAAACCCCTTCATGAGCAGAGAACTGAAACTTTTGGAGTTTTTTGGGTGTCATTATCTGCTCGAAAAGGCTCTGCGTGATGTTGAAAGAGGTGCCCGGTGAAAATGTGGTTGCAGGGGTTGTTGCTCCTTTTAAGCAATATTTGCCATCTTTGGGGTTTTTGGGGATGTTGTGCTATTGTGGCATTAAGGAAGGAAAAAAAAAAAACAACGGCTTGTCCATTATAGGGGAAAGACTGATCATTTTGGGGTGAACGTGGCCTTTTTTAGATGCACCGGGCTGTAATTAATTTGTATTCGTGGGGGTTTTTCGCCTTGCTAAATAGTCTGGTTGTGTCAAAATAATCCCAGTCCCAGCACCTCGGGAAGATCCTGATGATGCTGGCATTTATGCACCTGCTTAATTTGGGTTTGCAGGGGAGGCCAGCAAGGCTGCCTGGGAGACTTCACTGCAGCGATGTGCTGGCGTAGCAGAACAGAGCCTGGTGCACTTAATGAATCTGAAATCATTTCCACCACCTATTTGCTGAACCTCAGCTTATTTTTGCAATCCTGAAAATGGCTCATTAATTGCTGGGAGCCTGACCATCCCTTTGGACAAAAGAAGTTGGGGCCAAATTAGAGTTTCTCTTAAGCAGAGCTGACTCGTTCCTTTTGATCGTCACCAGAGCAGCCCTGGGTGGTTGTGTTTGTTTTAAAGGAGACTTTGGGTTGAAAACATTCCTTTTTTTTTGCTTTATCTGCCTCATTCTGGATCTGAATTTTCACAGATTGGTAGAACAGGGGATTTTGGCACACATTGGTAAGTTTTCAGCCTTCTCTGCTCCAGGCTGTCCCTTGTGCTGGACACTCCAGGTGTGGCCTCTCCACCCACCCAAACTCCTGCTGGCTCCTCCCTCAGCTTCTGAGCCACCCCATCCTTGGATTATGATCACTTTGGTTGGGATAATCTGCTTTTAGTGATCTCCCTACCCACGACACCGTGTTTCACTGGAGGATGGGGTTGTGCTCCATAAATATCCACACAAGTTGTAAATACACCTTGTACAACCTGATGCTGCTGCTTTCCTGCACAGATTGCAAACGTCTTGGATTTAAATCTTGTTTTCTTTCGCGTCTCAGGTCCTGTAATATCCTCGCAGATCCTTGTTCTCCTGTGATCTGGCTGGTGGCACAGGCTGTGTTATTTTGGAGTGTCAGATGGAGGCAGAGGCTGTTCAGGAGCTGTTCTGTTGCTTGCCTGGTGTGTTTTCCTCATTCCCCAAACTCCCATCTTCCCTGAATTTACTGCTCTGCTCCTTCCTTACTGCTGCATTATTGTCTGCAATACTTCCTATTGATTTTGTGCGTTGGGGATGATTTCCTTTGCTGAGCACAGTCGTGAGGAATTGGAAGTAATTTGCTCAGAGAAGGGTTTTGGGCTTCCTAAGATCAAGAAGATTGTTTCAAATCTCTTCTGTAGCCTGGTTTGAGGAGGTTTGATATTCTTGTTTGGGGACTTGTCATTTTATTAAGGCCACTTGGAGCATTCCTGTGTCATTGGTTTGCTTTGTTTTCAGCTAGCAGGAAAAGCTGTTTCCTTTATGTTTAAAAAACCTTATGTTATGAATTAAATTTCGTATTCCATTTTGGGGTTCTCCAAACTGTTTACTGAGAGCAAAACAGCAAAAAATTCAATTTAGTCACCGTCGGATCAGTCTCGTGCAGACTTGAAAGAAAAGGAGCATTTTGAGGTGGAGAGAGATTTATTTCCAATATTGCCCTGCAAGCTGTGAATTGTTGAGAGAAGTGAATAATCCACGTGCCGTAATCTGTCAGAATTTGAACAGGTTCCTGCAAAACGTTTCATTTCTAGGACTGAGCCGAGAGTTTAGGAATTACCTGTTCCTCTCCGATGCTTGGGCCGGGTTTTCCTGTGCCCGAATTTGCTCGTGTGGGGGTCTCAGGGTTGTCAGGGAGGTTTGATCTACGGTGTGGGGAGAGCTCTGGCCCTGATCCAGAGGAGCACTTAATGGGATGGGCTGATGGAGGGACCCTTCCCAGGCTGGAAGTGGTGCCTGAGTGCTTTGCTGGCTCCTGGCCAGGCTGCCCAGCACCCTGCAGGATAAAGGCAATATTTTCATAATAAATAACCACAAGGCCAACCTTTTCCAGAAGGTGGTGGGAGCTCATTTCCATGTCTTCACTGGGAAATAGCCCAGCCTGAATCTCCCAAGGTTCAGAGTGTGTTTTGTGGAATATCAAGTGTGATTTACTGAGTATCTCCAGCACTTCTGCACCAGGAGGATAAGGAAATAAAGTTGTCATTTGTATTCTGCTGTTTGTCAACCTGCAAACGGGGGGATCTGGGGATAACAGTTCATTATTTACTTAACAAAATCTGTCACGTTGGGGATTAAAAATGTCATTTCTCAAGAAGTGGAGGGGTTGGATGTACTGCTGGAGCCAGACACCTGTGTCAGTGCTGCTCTCTTTCCATAGGGGACTGGATAACAGCATTTTCTCCTGTGCTTTCAGCCCTACCTGTATCACCTGGCCCTGAAAATGGGGAATTGACTTTTTTTTAAAGCCAAGGGCATCTAATTGCTCCAAGAATTTGAGTGTTCTGTGTTCATGCATTATCCTCACAAAAAGCTGCCCTTCAAACTCCATTCCTGACCTGCTGAACGGATTGCCAAGAAATCCCAATCCTACCTAAAACCTAAACAGACAAGAGAAACAAGAAGAGAAACACTCAAGTTGATTTCCACCTCCAATTAAATCACAGAATCATTATTTAATTTGAGATCATCTTGTCCAACCCTCAACCTGTCATCAGAGGAAGAACAATGTGGGAGAAGTAGAAAAGTTTTGGGGTTTTGGTTGTGTTGGGTTTTTTTCCTGCTCTGGTTCTCCAAACTCATGGGCTCTCCCCCCCCAAAAAAAAGAAGAGTTTTTGAGCCCAGAGGTTGCTCAGCTCCCATGACATTCGTGTTTCAGGCACTTCTGAAATCCTCAGTTTAAAACACTGACTTGGGTTGAGAGAATTGGATTCAAGTGGAACATTTTGCAGAGAAGTTGCTAGAGAGTGTAGGGAGCAATTAGAGAAGGCAGGAGACACCTTCTTGCTAATAAAATCCAAGACAGCTCAGTGACCCAACAGCTCAAGGGCACAGAGTAAAGGAGATTCTTTGCTGATTATTTTTTAGAGAGAGCAAGCAGGGTTGTTTTTTTTTTCTTTTGTTTCTTTTAAGAGAGAAAAAATGAATAATAGACCCTTTCTGCAAATGTAACTTAAATATGAGATCTTAAAGGTAGTAGGACAGTGACAAAGAAAACATTTTCTCCGCGGTTTTATCTTTACAAATGGAAATGTCTAAAATCCGTGATGGCTCTTCCGTCAGAGGCGGATGAAGGGGTATTATGTGGATGCATCTTGTTGTCATGATAATTCAAGAGGGACCATTTTCTTATCCTTCTGAAAGCTGGGTGGTGATAGATGTCAAATATTTGTCCTGGGTGGCGAAGTAAATATTTGCCATCTACCTGTCCCCATCAGTGAGCAAATCACTTGCAAACAACACCATATTGCAAGGAGGACGAGGAGGAATGAAATGGCATAAAAATTAAAGATGAAGCCACTGAATGAAAAGGAAACACTACATAAACCTAAAAGTTCAATAAAAACGAGGTGGATGGATTCCCTTGCGATGGAGAAAGCCAAATTACAGAGTGCATTATGCAAAGGTGGTGAGATGACAAATGTCAGTGGGAATCTGTAAAGCTGTTTGCAGACGAGGCATGGAAGACAGACTTTTTGTAGGAGGTGGAGGAACATGCCTTTATTTAAAGAATTCCTCTGTCTAGGGAGAGGAAAATTCAGAGTAAGAGGGGGCCACGTCCAGGAACAAAACCCCTGTGCTGTAGGAACCGGAGGGTGTAGGCAGGAATTCTGTCTGGGGATCGAGGAGTGGGAATGGAGTGTCATTTTTTCCTTTGATTTAATGGAATGAAGCTGTGTCAGGAGGTTTAGGTTGGATATCAGGAAAGGTTCTTCTCCCAGAGGGTGCTGGGGGAACTGAGCAGGCTCTCCAGAGAATGGGCACATTCCCAAGGCTGCTCCAGGAGCCTTTGGACAACGCTCTCAGGGATGCACAGGCTGGGATTTTGGGGAGTCCTGAGCAGGGCCAGGAGTTGGACTGGGTGATCATGATGGGTCCCTTCCCACTCAGGATATTCCATGATGAAACATCCAGAGGAGCAGACTGAGCACCAAATAACAAAATTAACAGAAAAGGAGGTAAAGCAAAAACCAAATTCCAAAGTCCTAAACTGGCAAAGGAAGCGAAATTCCACATTGGCTGCTGGATTTCCATTGTCCAGTCTTGGAATGATCTTGCTTTGAAGAGGAGGAAAAGCACCAAACACTGCGGCTGCCAAGGCTGGAGCTGTGCTTATTTGGCACAAATAACTCAAAATGTAGAAATCAAGCCCTGGGAAAGCTGATAAGATATTTTTGGGAGGAGGCTGTAGGAGGGAAGTGAAGGTGACTGGTGTGGGTTTTATGGATCAAATCTATTTGATGGATCTTTAGACCCTTAAAAACAAGACACGTGCAGAAGGTATCGTGGGTTTGTGGAATTGCACAAGAGTTTGTGTTTTTAAAAAACACAACAACCAAAAAAACCCCCAAAAAAACATTATGGGAAAGAGAAATGATTTCTTTGAAACCAGTCTGGAGTTGTGAGAGTGTAGACGAGGAAACAACCCAGAAACTCTTCCCTTCTGGTAATAAAAACACACAGGCAGAGCTGGAGGCTTTAGGGAGAACTTTAAAATGAATTTAAGCTCCAAGGTACGATGTCAGGAGACTTTTTTAGGAAGGAGGAGCCTGAAGTCACTGAGAAGCCAGGAAAGATGAGCAGCCTCTCCTTAAAGCCTCCAGCTGAGGGTTGGAGAACAAGCAGGAATGTCTTATTTCCATGTACAAAAGAGCCTGCAAATTATTTATGTAGTGGAAAAATTGGCTCTTGTGAGGTATATTTATTTATTTAATCACTCAGAGCACTTGAAACGGATAAAGAACTTTGCAACAGGGTTATTTTGTTGGTTGTTGGGGTTTTTTGTTTTTACTTGACCAGAAAAAAACTGACCAGGGGATGTAAACTAAGAATCGGTGGAGAATTATCATAATGGAAAGAAGAAAGGTTAATTCTGGTTTTGTGATGATCCTCGTGGTGCTGATCAGGGCTTCACAAAGGGCTGTGCAGGGTGACAGCAAATTTTGACGCCTGCCACAAAATCTTCTGGGTTATTTGGAACAGGAAGGGACTGGTGAATCTGTGAGATGTTTAAATAAGCGTGTTGAGGGGGAAAATAAAATTATTTGTGGAGTTTCCTTCGTTCTAAATGAGGCAAAGGCAGGAAAGTGTCATTTTTAGGAGGCTCAGTGGCAGCTACTGTGAATGTGCAAAGTGTGATCCACGCTGGGAGGTGGTGGGGTGTGTAAAGGATGGATATCCAAGGAAATTTTATATTATTTTTCAGAAGGGATGCTGGCAGCCTCACTGGTGTCTGCCAGGAATTGTCTGGGCTCACCCTGAAGGATGCTGTGGGACAAGAAGGGATTAGGATTGGGGCAAGGGGCGTTTGTAGCACATCTCTGCCCCTCTGGGAAGAGAGGCTGGGAATGTTGGGGTCGATTCCCTCAGGAAGAGAACAGACAAGGAGGAATGATAAAACAATGGGTGAGGTGGGAAGGGAAGGTGGCAGTTCCTGCTTCCTCCTGCTCCAAGAACGCAGAATTACAGAATAATTTGGGCAGGTGGCAGTTCCTGCTT
>VWPU01001157.1:0-36840 GCA_013398955.1 Callaeas wilsoni | reverse complement strand
GGCGGGCGCGGGGGCGGGCCGGCCGCCATCTTAGAGCGCTGTGAGGGGCGCGGGGCGGGCTCGGCCGGGCCGGGGCGTGTTGCAAAATGTGGAATAGGTAGATTTACTTGAGAAAGGATATTCTTCGATCTTGTACGATTTCAAGCCTAGGCAACAAGATGGATGATTTAACCCGTGAAACATCACAGTTTACGAGCAAGCTGTAAGTGACGCCCAGGTGTTACAAAGGCGAATCACTCGTCGGTAGAATCGCCTTGTTAAGGTTTAGGGCTGGACCTGTTTCAGAGACCTCAGTCCTACGGGAGGTTAACAAAGGATGTAGCACTGATAGTGGAGTCGAAGGATGCAGAATTTATGCGCCGCAAGGACGGACTGAAGCTGAATCAGGGGAGGTTTAGGTTGCGATCAGGAAATGGTTCATCATTCAGAGGGTGGCTGGGCGCTGGAATGGGCTCCTCATGGAAGCGGTAACAGCACCAAGCCTGACAGAGCTCAAGGGGTGTTTGTACAACACTTTCATTCATATGGTGTGACTCTTGGGGATGGTCCTGTACAGGGCTAGGAGTTGGACTCAGTGATCCTGGTGGGTCCCTTCCAACCCAGCATATTCTATGATTTTATGACATTTGGCAGAACACCCAAGATAAGGAAGAAACTCATAAAGCCAACTCAGCAACTGTGCTCAATCAGCTCCGGCTGGTATATGGCAATTCCAGCAGGGGCAGATTGTGACCACTGACCCAAGAGAGCCACTGACCCAAAAGAACAGGTAGACTGAGCATGCAGACTAAAGAGCACGAGAAATGAGGATATCATTGACTAATAGAAAATAGAATAGTAATTAATAAGAGAACTAGGAAATTTGTAGCCAATGAACATTAATGGCTTTGTTTGCTAAAATAGTGAAAAGTTTTGGTAGTCATGCTGGCTTTGTGGATTTGCCACCCAGCCTCCTTTCTGTTCAAAACTGCAAATAAATCACATCCTTCCATTCTGTGCAGGGATTGGCCTCTTGCAGACCAAGTGAAAGAACTTGTTTTGCGACAGGGAGAGTAGGACCAGGACCGGAATCAGATCCCTTGCTTCTTAAGGCACCTACAGGCTCTGACAGGAGCTGCCAACCACAGCCCAGTGGCCACCAAAATCACGTTTTAAGCCACTGCTGTTTCAGTAGGACAGTCCTGCTGTCACCTGCGGGTCACACACAGCCACTCTCTGCAGAAACAGCAGTGGCAGAAGCCCCAGCCCGGTGTCAGTCACACTCAAGATGGTTAACACTGTTTTTAAGATCATGCAAATTCTGTTCGGTGTTAATTTTACCTTCTTTTTTTGTGCACACATTGTTAATTTAAGGTTAAAAACGAGCAAAACGCCTCCTTGTGTCAGAAGAGAGAAAACAGTCATTCTAATCTAACTGACCTTAATAACCACAATACACATAAGATGCTGTCATCTCTGCAGGTTCCTGGATAGTTCATTGTATACATACTATATACAATAGTATATATAGTATATAATCACTATACAGTATACTATATATATACATATATATAGAAGGAGTATACCGTATATCATCTATAGCCAAGGAATGCCTCAAAACTGTACGCAGTGTTGACATGAGGCTGAGGATTAAAAGTACCGTAATATTTATAATTTTGATCTCAATATTGTCAGGTTTCACATGAGGAGCAGAAAAAAAGCTGCACAAACAGAAAATCAGTGAGTTTTTGGTGGTGTTTCAAAGCAACGCTAGCCATTTTTGAGTTTTGGTTTTTTGAGTTTGAATTTTTACTTATCAGGAATACTTTGCCTCTACGCCTTGCTCAAGATACACGTATTACCCACAAGACTTAAAAAAATGAAATACCATGAATGAAATGCTCTTTATGAACAAAATTTTAAACTAAGAAGTGTCTTAATATGAGTCTGCATTAAGTTCAATAATTATTTTTTACACAGTCAAGGACATCTTTTGCAAAACTGTGCAGGTTGGGGCATGCAAAATAAACAGGTATTAGACACGCTACCAAAGCAAAGCATCAAAGATTAGGAATCAGGTTACCCAAGTGCAAAAGATCACAGATGTGATGCTGCAATCTGTAAGAATGCAGTCACACAGTTTTGTATCTTATTCAACTCAAGAGATTTGTTTCAACATCTTTTTGAAGCCACATGCCTTGTTTACTGTAATTATTCAGCACACTTTGAAGTCAGAAAACACTGAAGCACAAAGGAAAGCTCACAGTTCTCCATCCCTTGGTCTTTAGGACTGCAAGTCTTTCTTGATTCGTTTTCTTTAGATTTGAAGCTTCTGGCCTCTCTGCAAGGCAGGACACATTTTCCTCAGTGGCAGACACTGGTTTTAGGATGGGGTTTGTGTGTTTAGAACACGTGATCAACAGATCTGAAGTAGCAGGTAGAGGTTATGAAATCTCTGGAAAAAGATTACAGCAGGGAACAAGTTCCAAGTTTTCCACAAGTGGTCTTGCAGGCTTTGGCTTATTTCTTAAAAATACCTGCTTTAAATTATATTTATAGTGCTTGGTGAAAGGTAAATAACGTTGAACAGGTAGAACAGGTGCCTTAGTGCCTGTTCGCATTTCATATACAAGTTATTAACAGATTTCCTGTACAGAATTTTCCATAAAACTCATCAACATATTATCCGAATCCTTTGAACAATTTGGGGAGGTCAAGGTGTGTTCCTTTACTTTACAAGGAAGAAGCTTTATAGTAAAAGTTCCATTAAATGTGGGAGCTTCATTTCAGGTAAGAGAACATTTCATTCCCTGCCCCTTGCCAAATGCTGTATGCTGTTTTGAGTTACATCTATTTGTAGCACTATTCCAAATGCAAAGAAAATGGGATATTCTGCACTGTGCCAGGTTAGATCCCAGGTGTGCGAGATGGGCACTCAGGAAACAAACCTGCGAGAAGTTTGGTGTGAGACTCTGAGATGCAGGAAAAGAAAAGAGTATTTTTTCAGGACAATTAATCTTCAACTCTGACTATGCAACACTGAGGAATTTTCACAAGAAATGAAGAAGTCCATCAGCAGTAACATTTCCCCACGCTGTCCCAACTCAGCCCCACGGAACTTCCCTTTGAATTCTCAATACAATTAAAAACAAAAAGGTCAGCACCAAACAGAGCAAAGCTGAGCTCCAGTGCTCCAGAACAATTAAGCGCCAGCCTGAGACTCTAGAGTACAAGGCTCCAGGCCCAATTTCTGCTGCATTTGAATGGTTTTGGTTTTTTTCCCCACGTTATGAATATTACTGAGATTTATTTTCCATATGATTCAACTAAAGCCCTTTTAATTAAATTCTAAGAGACCTGTTCCACAAATTTGTAGGGCTGCTAGATCCACAAGCGCCCATGTTGAACAAAGCAAGTTGTGGTTAAACTGAAGGCATTTTTAGTGTAGTTAAAAATTAACTTGTAACAAATCTGTATCTTAGTTTGCTTGTCTAGTCTCTGACATGAACAGTACAGCGAATTCCTTCCCGGAACCAGCAGCACACGAGGGAGAACGTGGAATTTTGAGAGATCCCTCAGTGCAGCCAGGCTGCTGGTGAGGAGAGATTTAAGGAGAAGGAGAAAAGGCAGCGAATAAAACAAAAGGAAATTTCTCCAAATATAAGAGTTTAGGTTTCTCCTGGTTATAATGCATTTCTTAAGTTCTACATCTGTGTCGCCCGTTTAATTTTACTTCAATACAAAACTGCAGCATCCTAAAAAAAGAAATTCCAAGTAACACCCATGCACCACTGACACGACCCAGCAGCACTTACGGGAGCGAACTCATTTGCGCACCACAAAAGCGAGTTTACTAAAGAAGCGGAGCCGTACTTGTCTTTGCCGGGCTGTCACTGCTGCCGGGCTTGGACACCAGCCCCACCAGGGATGCGGACTTCAGGGCGCTGCCATAGCTCAGCGCCAAGTTTTCCGAGGCTTTCCTGGCCAGAGACAAGATCGGAGCAGACCACCTCGCTTCCTCCGGTTTCGCCTTCTCCTCGTTCCTCAGCTCAGCCGCGTCAGGGAGCTGTTTTTTGTCAATAATCTCAAAGTCTTCCTCCTTTCCCGCGGCGGGCGCGGCGCGGCGCTCCCCGGCCGCCATCTTGGACGGGTCACATGACCGCGGCCCTTGGCGAGGGAGCCGCCGCCGCCGCCCCGGGTGAGGGGCGGGAGCCGGGAGGGCGCCGGCGGCTGGGGCAGGCACCGGGAGCCGGGGCGGAACCGGGAACGCGGGCAGGTGCTGAGGCCCGGGCACGTCCCGCGAACCAGGGCAGGTCCCGGAGCCCGGGCACGTCGCGGGGGCAGCGTGAAGCACCTGCACACAGAGGCAGGGCTGTAAGACAGGCGCGGGCAGGACTGAGCGCTTGGTTTGGTGTTCAGAGTTAAAGGGCGTGAAAGATGAAGAAAGAGTTTACCTTTGAAAAAGTTAGGAAAGTAACAAAAAGTACACTTTTTTACCGCTATCTGTGTCCCCAGACATAATTTTCAATAAAAAAATTAATGTGTTTTGACATCTCAGGTTTACAGAGTAAAGCTGTGACAGCTTAAAGAGATCTCAATTACTCTGCGTGTGATTCAAGTCGTTGTAACTTGAAGTGGAGGATTGGTATGACAGGTGCAGTGCTGTGAAAAGGGCTTGTCCTTGTCACTGACGTGTAAACACAACCACTCACTGAAGCCACTCTTTAATGTATGTGGGCTGCGTTCGGTAGAAAGACCTATCATTAAGGCGAACTGAAATTGCCCCGATATGAAAATTTGATCTTGCTCTGTGCCTCAAATATTGATGTAGCCTACTGATGTATGGCTTGTTAACTGTTTTTCCATCCAGCAGCTGCATGTGCTTGAGATGTGTCACTCGTTTAGTCACGAGGTAGTGGATGCTGCATATGAGCTTTTTGTGCTATATAGAGGAAAGTGTCTTTTTTTTTTTTTTTTTAAAGAAATAGGAGAAGGAAGAGAGAACAGGAAAGCTGAAGGTCAATTTCCTTAGTCTTGCAGCAATATAAATCTTCAGGTCTATGTCTTTTTTTTTTCCTAATATAAGCTACTTTATGATTGATTCTTGGTCTTCCTGGCTTCTTAGACACTGAAAATTTAACAACTTGTGTTACACAAAGCACACGGAAGCTCTTATATTTTTGTTGAGAATTCAGAGAACAGCAGCCTCTTATTCACCCATGATTCAGACGAGCTAAGTATAGGCTTTAAGCTACTTTTGCTAAAGGCTGCTGAAGTTCTGCTCCATCTTGTGGGCTCCAGCGGTATTGGGCTGTTCGTAAGGAAATAGCTCAGACCTGTAGGTTGCGATCTTGCAGCTGAATAGATGAATATACGTCTTGATAGGAGTAAGACTCGATAGTGATTTTCTGCCTTTCAATAACTATCCAATATTAGAGTCAGGGTGGAGAAGGTAGTCTTAGCTAGAAGCAGAATTCTAAGCATTAAAATAATGGTTTTTTCCCAATGCATCTGAAGAATAGGGCATAGAAGTTTTTTGACTGAGAAAATAAGAGTTAACCAAGGCTCCTCTTTACCTCATTATGTTGCTCCCTTGAGATAATGATGCCTCAGACTCCTCTTTACAGCCTCACAATGAGTTATTTTGTAAAAATAGGAAGTGAAGCTGTCACAGAGTCTGTGATCATCTTATGTTACTATTAAAGAAACATTTGATCATTTTATTTCAAGTGTCTGATAAGGAAACTTTATACCGTGCATAATAAATTTGCTAAAACTTTTGCTAAACATGATTTAATTGTGCTTCACTTACTCCTATTTGGTCAAAATTACTCAATCAGCCCCTGATTGCTTTAAATGCCCTCTGTCCTCACACTTTTTATTTTAAAGCGAGCAAGCAGTCTTGTGACATTGTAAGGGAGTCCTAAGTTAAAGAGATTTGTTTTGTCTACAGGGTAGAATTTCCTAAGGAGTCCTTTGGGGCAGCCAAGGAGGGTGAAGTTAATACAGAATACAGCTTTAAGCACATTAAACAAAAAATGAAAAAACTCAAAACCGTAAGTGATGTAACTTTGGTTTCAGTTCACTGATTTATCAGGGAGGGGCACTATGCATGAATAACACTGCTTATTTTTAGCTTTGAGATTGGGCTTATTTTGGTCTTCTGCAGATGATGATATTTCACCACTGTTTTCTTTTTGCAGATCACTGGTCCAGCTCTTGCTACTCATGTGAATATGAACAATGTTTTCTTTTGGAAACCTGTTTTGTGGCTAGTTTAGGTCTGCCATAAATGTCAGTTCTGTGTAATCACAAAAATACTTAAAATAGTTAGGGCTCATTGAAAAGTTAGTCAAGGGACTAAGTGACCCACTTACTACTTTTTGCTTTTCTTAACCCTAGAAATCAAGGTGTTTCCAAAGAAAAAATGCCATTATGAAGCTGAGATAAGTAAAGTTCAGTTCTTTTTTCATGCAGGTCATGCACAGCCTTGTTTCGTTTTACTGTCCCCCCTCTTCTCTCTTCTTATGTAACAGGATAAAAATTCATTTTTGAAATATTTAAAAAATAATGAATTCCAAGTATAGAAAAAGATTATTCTGGAAGAATTCCTATTTTAATCAGGAAATTGTACATTTAATACAAAAGTCTGGCTAGCAGAATGGAAGATAATTAATTTTAGAATAGGAGAAACTCAATTCTTATTCAATGATACTTAGCAAGACGGTTTCTTTGGCTAATTCCACTTTATCTCAGATTTATTGTTTTTTTGGGGGTAATGTTTTAAGAAACTTTTTCTTGCCATTTAACATTTCGAGTTAATCACACACTATAAATATTTAAAAGCAGCAAAATGCCACTATGTGCTACAGGATAAACTTTGTGATTAGCTGTTATTTATACTTTGCATTCCTATAACTTTTTCAGTCAGCAAAACAGATTATATTACAAATGATCTAGTTGAGTTTTTGACCTTTAAAAGGCTGGTAGGGATAAATACTGAGTGTAGCTGTAGTTGGGAATAACATAAAACCCCCCAAACCCTGGTGTGTTATGTGTTTGACAGTATATTATAGAAGTTTTACAGAGCAATACAAATCACACATTCTTCCCTCTGGGTACTGGGGTAAGAGAGTGCCACTTGAGGAAAACCGGTAACATGTTCCCTTTAGGACATTATCAAAAAACCCCAAACACTCAACAATTTCCACAGCCACAAATGAATTCTTTCATTAGAACAGTGATTAAGTAATTAGGGACAACAGTTTTAGCTGTTGTTCTACCTCTACTGCAGCTAATTAGTTAAGATACTTTCTCTAATCAAAAAGCAATTTAAAGAAAACCAAAATTCCAGTTGTGTCTTTGCACCTGTATTGAGTCAAATAACTTTTAAAAAAAATTTTAAAACCAGAACTTTATGCTCCCTGATCCCACTGCACCAGCTAGTGCCATCCTTGGAAAAACTCATTGGTACTTACAGAATCATCTGTTTGAAACTCCTTTATAAAATTATTAGAGTCCCTAAGAGGACACGGAAATATTTATAGCTGGAAATGTGTGTCATTGTAGTAAATAAAGGAAAAGACAGTAAAACATGGAACAGAAACTTGCATTGAGATATTGACATGCAATCAAAAGAACAGCAACTCACTCAGTATAAGTTTAAATCAGACAGTTAAGACTAAACGCCCACCAGATCTATGCTGAATGACAGTCTGAAGAAAAGTCCAGGATATTCATTGTTCTACTCTGAGCTATTGCCTGGTTTTTGGAAAAAAAAAAATCTTTTAATAGGAATATAGTGGACTAGAATGTGGAGTATCAGAAAGAAGGTAAAAACCAAACACACCGATTTTCCTTTAGTTATTTAACAGTCGTTGGCCCCGTACAAAGAGGCAGAGGCAGAACTTCCCGGTAGGTGACACTATGGCACCACTTTATTCACAGAGCAGCCTCTAACGCCCAGCAACACCACGTTGTGCAGCCACCTGAGAAAATAGCGGAGAGCTCCCAAGAAAAAGAAAAGAAACAAGCTGAGATGCTCGTCTGAGCGACCCCTGAATCTGCTCTGTGACAGAGGCTGTGCTGGTAGAGACCTCTGGGGGGAAAGGAAGGAGTTGCTTGGCTCCTTTTACAGGAGATTCAATTTGTGACTGTTGAATAAGCGTCCAGGAAGGCTCTCTAACGGAATAATGGAATCCTACCTGTTCATGTAGCAGGGTCATTTACCAGTTCTAGAGTTTCATGTGGGATTATGAAATTATTAGTATTTTACAAAAGATTTTTTCCCGTTAGAAGTTGTTACATAATGTTCCAAGGACTTTATGAGTAGGAAGATTTGGATAAGTGGTATCGTTCGCTCTAGTCTACAGACTAAGTTAGAAATCAGAGCACATCTGTTGGAATAGTTCAATTTCTAGACTTCATGACTTGTGTGGTTTTGGGTTACATTTTTCATGGCTTATCTGTGTTTTGTTTTGGTTTTTTTTTCCTTTTTTTAGTTTTTACTAGCTTGTTTTTTTTAGTCTTCCTACTATTGCATGCAGACAGTTTTGTATCAAGTACAATTTGGAAGGTTTTATAAAAGTGCTGTAAATTGACTCAACTGAGGGGCACAGGGTTAAAGGAATTATCACTGTGATTGCAGTCTGAATCCTAGTAAGATATGAACACAGTATCTTTGTATTGTGCTGACACTTTTGTTACTTAATGCAATTTTCAACTAACACACATGAAAATACTTACATGTGACTTAATTAGCTGAAGAAATGGGCTCATATCTTTCTATTAGTATAACAGAAATTATGCAAATTGCAGAAGAAAATGTTGTTAGTTATTATATCAGCCAATGAAATACATTATATACTCCCTAGACAAGTTTAGGTAAGCACCTTTATGCTTACCTATGCACTGTTAGTTATTTTAATCATCTGTTTCAAAAGCAAATATTGGAAGTTCATAGAAAATATTTAATCAGTTTTCCATAAACTAAAGAACGTTTAGGTGCTTGCGTGCAGTTCTGGTGACACTGCACTCGTGCACTTGAGGGCACAATGTGGCACAAACTGCCTCAAGTTTCTCCACAAAGAATTGAGATTTTATGACTGAGTCCCCTCTGAAAGGTGCAGGAAACAAAGAGTTGGAAAGGATTGCAACAAGTAGTGTGAGAAGTGCAACTCCAGACTTTCCTGCTGCCTTTGATTTTCTCATTTTCTGATTTCTCTATGAGTGACACTGCATACTAATTAGTAAGATATCTAGTGAGCTTAAACCAAAAGCGAAGTCAATAAACCTTTAGCTAGATTTTTCTTTGTTTTAAATAGAAACAATATCTTCTCTCCTTTCCTTTCCTTCCTCAGAATGTTTTTCCTTGCAGAGCTGTAACTTATATTTGGTATACCATACTTAGCGATAACTCCCAGATCTTTTGATTCAATAGGAATTTTTATAGGGTGAAAAAGGGAAAAAATGTTTTACAGATGTACAAAAGCACCTTAGATATTGACAGAATCAAAGGGAAACCTGAGCTTTTGGTTAATGCAGGTGTGCAGCTCAGCTTCACCACGTCTCTGTTATCAGCTCCCCTCACATTATGGGTTAGGCTAGTTTCTCATCAGGCCTTTCCATGCTTGATGGAAGCTTGAGTGGGCAGGTTAGATGTTAACAGAGAGATTGCTTAGTGATCTCTGAGCAGAAATCCTTTGAAATATCGTCACTAATCCATCTGAGGGAATTAATCATATGTAAGCATGTCACCTTTGGAAACAGAACTGAAAAACCCAGGGCACTAGTCACTCTAGTGGTTTAAACTAGTTTAAAGGGCCACTGGAGTGCTGCTGTTCTCCTTTCCCTGCAGCTGTGTGTTCCCATTTCCTTACATAGCACTGTTCCCCACCTGCCCTCCTGACAAGCCAGTGGCAGGTGAGGCAGCAGGAAATGCAGGCTGGGGCTCTGTAGCACCCCAAGGCCATCTGACTGCTGGCTGCCTTCTTGTCACCTCTTGCCTCTGGCCAAACCTTGGCCATTGGCTTGCTGAGCCATTTCAGTGCACTGAGTTAGCAGAGAACTAATACAACAGAAGTGAATAGTTTTTCTGCTGATTTAATGCACTGAAACAGCTCATATTTTCCAAATTGTGTGTTGGAAGAATCACTTCATATATGGATGTCCTGTTCAACCCCAAGTCTTCTGCCTGGCCTGAGTTCTTCACAGAGACTCCACATGGCAGATTAGCAAAACTGATGACAGGGTTACTACTGGAGTATTTTAAATATCCTTCTTTCCATCTTTTCTCAATCATAGGGACTCCTGGAATCATACCAGCACAGGGGGAAAAAAGGACCAGAAATAGAAAGGAATCATTGCTTTGGTAAATCCCAAAAGCTTCTAGTAACAAATGGATCAGAGACTTTGTGATTAGGAGTTGTATCTGAAGTAGCCATCTTTAGATAAAGAGACTATAGAGAAAACAAGATGTGGATGTAGACTGAAGGCTTGTACGCACGACAGCAGAACCTCTCCAGAAACCTCCAAATTATTATTCTTTCATTTTTTTTTTGTGTTTAGATCCTCAGCTTATATTGTTCCTGACTTACACATTAACCTTGAATGCTGATGATATTGTCATATAGGCAGATGTAACTGCCTTCCTCAAATACTGAGAAACACAGCAACCAAGGAACCATTACAAATTTTTCAGCTAGGAAAAAAAATAGAAGGGTCTAATAATGCCAAATGCATTTAGTGTGCTACAGGTGGCGTTGTTAGAAGTGCATATCACGGCAAATTTCTGTTGACACCTCACCTGATGTAATACAGATCTCTTTAAACTATCTCACATAATCAAGAGAATTCCTTTTTCCACAGCAGACCTTCTTCTTAGGGGTCAGCCTTAAAAGCCCACAAAGATGAAAGTTACAGAATTGTGAAAGAGCCATAATTTATAATAACTTGGGTGGCAATAAAGAAGTGTAATGATGGCTTCAATGAAATAAAGTGGAGATCATTAATCTTTTTAGGTGAAACTTGTTTAAAATTTCTAGCAGTGTGCAAGAAAGAGACCTCTAATTGAATTGCCACTTTGTGCAAGTGGGGAGGCAAAGACGCCTCTGGTAGATGGCTGTGTTTTGTTAACGGAGTGGTAATTGGCATCCCACTGTTAAGATACAGTGTCTTGCCATCTTTCCTTTTCCTCTTTGGTCTAATAATTTCAGAAGATTTTACACATTGCCCTGACTGCTGTTGGAAATTGTTTTAGAATTACTAACTATTAGTATTAGAAATAGAAATAGTGTTAGTATTAGTAACTGTAGCAAAATTTTCAGGACTTCTTTTAAAAGGCGAAAAACCCCCCAAACCCTCATCTGAAAATGGCTCTATTGACTGAAGTGAGGAAGGAAAAATGTGGAGCCTGAATGTAGTAATAAGGGCTAAAGTTAAAGAGTTTTGTTGTTTTTCCAATAAACATAAACCAAACGTGTTGGGTTTTTAAGTACAATAAGAGTGATAAAAGAATCCCATCATTCTCTACCAATTATCACTTCAGGCTGTGATCTCGTCAGAATTCATAAGCTCCCAGTACAGTATCCAGTACTGCCAGGGTGTGTTGGTATTGATGTCCCCTGAGTCAATGCTTTGTAGTGGTTGAGGGCATGAGGCCACCCAAGGCACTGTCACACAATACTGAGGCCCTGCTTTGGTCTTTTCCTGGGTCAGGGTTGCCATATGCAGTCTGTAAACACAGGAGGAAAAGATCTTTTCTTCCTCTGTATAATACTGGTGGGTAACCACTGCTGTCTTGGAAGTGACGTTTCAGGTGCATCTCCAAAAGTTCCAGTTGTGATGGTTCTTGCCAGTCAGGCATCCCCTTCCAGGACCTCAGTGTTACTATTGGTGTTTTGTTTCAGTTTCAGGTAAAGGAGAAAATCTGGAGATGATGTGGAAGAAGATGAGTAAATGAGATTTAAAGGCAATTACATTGGTTGTATTTTAGTTGCAAATTGAAAAGTCATTGAGGAGTTGCATGGTGTCAGAAAAATAGTTGGCTTTGATTTTTGGAGAAAATGTTATGTTTCTATGTAAGAGAAAAACTGCTTGATTAAAAAGCTTCACAGTTTACTGTTCAGTGATACTGCTTTTTTACTCATAAGGAGAAGCCTTATGGCTGAGACACTGCAGGGAAACTTAGATATTTGTTCTATTCCCAGGTCTGGGGTCCTGACACTTACATTGTTTATGATTCCAAACTTTGCCTTAGTTTTCTTTCTACAGAACAGTCACTATCTTCCTTAATTTTCTCTATGTAGGCTGCAGGCTCTTTGGAGCAGGGACCTCTCATTGTATTACTAAATGCATGTATCATGCCTGGCACAACAAGAACTAGGGTGGTTTGGGTAAGTAGATATATATTTAATGCTACTGTTTTAAAAAAATTACTGTAAAGTGCTGCTGTTGAATTGAAGTGCTTCTAGTTAAAGTTAATTTTGTGTCTGGTCGCAGAGAAAATGTTTCATAGTGAAAGCTATAAATTTTTATTAACCAAAACCAACTAAATCTGCCACAGGCTTCTAACTTCAGCTCATTATGTGTCTTTGAAAGTTAAGTATTTCTGTTATTTGTTGTTTGTAGAGACTGAGCTGCAAAATCCATAACTGCTCAAGAAATTATGTAGATATGATGGATCCCAGAATAAGAAAGATGGAGGGAAGGAAAGAGCAAAACTTTGTCCTGAACAAACTGGTTGTGAGAGAAGATTTTGAACTAATTTAGAAGACTAGGACTGTAGGATAACAGAGAAAATTTCTACTTTTTTTCCTTCTATGACTGACTTATGGTTTCTCACCATTGTGCTCATATTTTATAAAACCCAATTAAAGAAAAATCAGTTTGACTCCTAATATAGGCATAGACACTATTTTATCATAAATCCAGGGTTTTTTTCAGGCTAGCCTCTGGTTAGTGCAGATACAAAAAATAATGGAACTATGTATCTCGGTGCAAGATAACTTTTTCAAAATAATATTTGACACAGATCTCTTTTCATTTGACTGTGACACTCTGTAGAGATTCCTAATTAGCTAAACTTCTTTTTAAATTCAATTTTAGATCAGAATCGGAGCAGTCAGTTGTTTGATTTCCCACTGGTGGGGAAGTGAGTGAGCAGCTCCATGGTGCTTAGTTGCCAGCTGGGGTTAAACCATGACAACTCATTATGTAAAGTTTTACTTCTAGAGCAGCTCTGAGATGCACTGAACACAGAGTCCAAAGGGAAATATTTGCTTTGTGCCTGAAGTAGCTCTGAAATTTATTAAAACCAGTTTTGTGATAGCTGGGAAGTAGTGCCTAGATCTGAACTTTGGGCCTCACTCCTCAATTCTGCCTTTTGTGTTTATCTTCCTCCTTGATGTTCCCTAAGTGAGCAGAGGTGATGATGTTATGATCACATTGCTGTCTTAACTAAAATTTATATTGCTTTATGAAGAGGAACTTCACTGGCATTAATTAAAGATATGATCCCTGCTTTTAGAGAAGGAAACAAAAAACCAACTGATTTTAGTGGTTGCTAATCAAAATTTCAATCTCTGCAGTGAATAATTGATATGAGATCCAAATCTCTGTAAAGTAACTTTAGTTTATACTCATACAGAAGCCACAGGGAGCTGGTAAGAATTTGCTTTGAGAAGTTTCCTCAGGATAGGGACCTTCTTCGTGGTAATAGTTGTGAGGTTTATTGTTACTTCAATTTAAAATTCCAGAAAACCTTTATATTTCAATTCAAATGTAACATGCATTGTCCTTAGGGACCATAGGAAGAAGAGACTGAATTTGGGCTTATAACAAATTGTAAGAAACAGAAAAAAAAATCCTCAGATGTTTTCCTGCACAGGTTAATAGATGTTCATCTTTGGTATTAAGTCTTGCATCATGGCTGAGCCAGAGCAGGAGCTCACAACCTCCAAAGGAAAAATGTCACCTCTTCTTTTTCTGCTTGTCTGTCATCAGCATGTTCCTTCCTTCATCTTCTTCCCTTGGCTCAGGGGCTCATCTGACACTTACCATGAGCTGATTCAGCTAAATCTGAATAAACGAGCAGAAAACTACAGCCCTCCAAAAAAAAACCCCACCACAAAAAACCCCAACCAACCAACCAACTCACCCCCCAAAACCCCAGTATTTTTCTGCTTATTTGGAGAGTTGAATTAACTCACTAAAAGTCAAGTGAGTGGCAGAGACACTGCAAGGATGAAAACAAGTAATTGGGAGAGGGACCTATTCTCTCCATGGTAAATTGTACATCACTTCAGTTACAGGGCAGGAACTTCTGTTATTAAATTGAAAATCTAGGTGTAATCCTTTTTATTTTTTAGTAAGTCTCTCCCTCTCACAATTTGAAAACTTTTTAAATGTTAAAATATGCATTTTTTTTAAAAAAAGTCAAATATTAATTTGGAATGTTACATTTTTTCTCTTTTTAGAAGACCATCAATACAAAAATCTAGTCTTTGTGAATCATGCAAGCTGGCAAGGACATCTTCAGTATCTGCTGCAGTCTGAGAAATCTGTTCTATAGGTGGCACTTAACAATCTACTTTTCGTTAGCATATGCTTAGTTTTTCTGATTTGAGTGAACTTGCTTAGGAATAAAATAGTCAGAATTTGAGCCTTGCCAACACAAAAATTTAGGCATCTCAGGAAATGCCATGTTCCCATTTTTTTGGATTAGTTGTCTTTCTACTGGTTTGACCTATTAATGACCAGTTGTGGTCTTAGTTAGACCAGTCTGATTTCCGTATCACTGTCTGCACATGAATTTTTCCTTTGACTGTGATAGTTTCCTGCCTGCCATACTGCAGAGTTTGATGAAAATTCAGCTGCTGCGAGAAACATGTGGCACCAACACTCTGTGATGACTCAAGAGCTGGCAGGGAGCCCTACAGTTTTGCTGAGTAAGTTGTTATTCCTGAGTTTGCAATTTAATGGCTTAAATTTTTGCTGGAAAAGTTTATACTATGATGTGAGAGTTATTAGGGCTTCTTTTCAATTTTCACATTCTCCTACCTATGACTTTTTCTGTTGTTTTATAGTATCAGTCTAAAATAAGAGTTTAAAAGCGGTGGTCTCCTTTTCAGAATCTGAGAATCTTTCACACACCTCTTTCTCCGAGTTATTTCTGACTAATACATTGAATTGTAGAGGATAAAAGAAAGAACCTGATGTTACGGGATTTTTTTATGATGCTAATAGAAAATATTATGAAATAAGAGTTATGCCTTGATAGAAGTAGGAATTTTTGCTGGACTGAATTTCTGTCTCAAAATTCACAGACCTTTCAGTCTTAAAATAGGCAATTTTTTTTTTGTACTACTTGTAGAAACACTGCATTGTACAATAGGAGATAAAAACCAAATTTCACAAGGTTTTACATTTTTCTTTACAGAGATACACTCAATTTTTATCTTAATCTTGAAATATTGTAGCAAATTATAGGATTATCTTAAAAAGACCTTAGTCTGCTGCTACCTCCACATTTACAAAAGAAACTTAGGAAACCCAACCTAGGAAACCTTTTTTAATATAGTTCTGAGTATACAGTTCATTACTGTCACTAAGACACTCAGATTTAGCTTGACTTAAATGTCAGAAAATATTATTCAGGTGTAGAAGACACCAAAGATCACATCTAACTGGTATATTGAATCTTAATTAGCAGGGAGACCATATAAAACTCAGAAGCTTCTATGAACTAAGAAAACAACTCTGACATTCTCTGCCTAGCTCTGGATATTTGTTACTGACTTTGATCTCCAGTCATAATCTCCAAAGACCCAGGATTCTGGCTCACTTAAAAATTGGGTTTACTTTCAAACTTTGCTGTTAAGTCATTATTACCAAATAACTGGAGGGACTAGAACCTCATAAAAAGCATTTTATTTCCCATTACAAGAGTTAGAGTTTAAGCAACAACGTTACATAAAGCAAAGCTTGTTTCTTCTCTGCAGCTCATTTTACTTCTTGTTAAATATATTCTGTGCGTTGACACTGTGTTCTGTTTGGGTTTTATAACAAACAGCATGTTTTGTGCAGGTCCTATTATGTTTAGAAAATATCACAATATTTTTAAAAGATGTAATAACCAAATAGTTGTGAAATGGCCTAATGCATCTTTGCTTACGACCACAGTCCCCATCATGGTTAAGGGACTCATCTGGCAAGCAGAGGAAAAAAATCAGTTTTTTCTTCTAGATTTTCTTCTTTGATATTTGTTCTTGGCAGGATTATTTCTAATTAGATTGTTCTTTTTCCCAGTCTCAGAAGGGACACATACAGTGAATGAACAAGCAGACTTTGTAGCTCATGCATCTGAACTGTAGCTAATAAAGTGCACTGACACTGCAGCTAAATTTGCATTTTTAAGAAGTCCATTGTCACGACTAATTACATAATTTCCCTTTATTATGTGAGAATGTTATGGGAGCAATCTGTGAAAGACTCTACATCAAACTTCAGATTATTTGGACTTTTATTATGGTTAAGTTTATGAGTTTGCAGTGTAATCTTGAAAAATACGTCAGGTGCTCAGAAGTCTGAGGTGAGTTTAGCTTTTATTTGAGAGGGCCACATTAAATGTTCTCTCATACTTCTCTTATAATTTAATTGGCACCGTATCACCTGTACTATAAAAAGTTATTGGGATATCAGAATCTGTTTGTTTCTTCCTGACATTTCCATTGTTATGAAAAGCAAAGTTGAAATCTCATGTCAAGGAAGTTGGAGAATATGGTTGTGTTCATATTTAAACACAAGCAAAGCAACTCTAAGCCTATTTTCTCATTTCTACCTTGAATAAGTAAAAAACACTCCTGGTATTTTCTAGGCAAGGTATCTACCAAAATCAATGAACTAATACACAGATTTGCATGAAGCACTGCAAAAGTAAATGCACCAGGGAGCCTTTCTGAATATTTATGTAAAGCCTCCCTTGGTATGCATTCTGTGGGAATGTTATGTGTGAGGACAAGTGGGATCAAACCTTGGATGCTGAAAGTGATGCCTGGAGAGGATGAGATCAACTTGCCATTATGCAGTTGGGTTGGAAAGCCTTTGGCTGGCTGCAGCACACAAACCCTGATCGCTCTGTGTTACTGAAGCTTATGTTTATCACGGTGTTGTGGGGAGGTTCAGTCAGTGCTCAACTGGCATTTTTTATACAGAATGGAGCTGATACAAACTTGTGATTTTCAGTTTGTGGGATGTTCTGAATTCCACAGTTTGTTTTCATCTCAGGATACAAATCAATGCACTTTCCAAAACAATTCTCAATGCAGCTTTGTTTAAACTGACACATTACTGACAAAAATGGTCTGTGATAGCCCAACATAACTTTTTCTGTGGCTGCTTTGCTGTGTAAAACTTCATTCTGGTGTATTCTGGGAAACTTCAGGTATGTAACTATGTGTCCTTTGTCCTTTGGGAAACAGAATGATACCATTGTCACAAAACATACAGGACATTATGAACACTGTAAGTTTTATTTCTAAAGTTTAGTGACAAGGTTGCAAATTTTACCTTTTACTTTGAGTTATTTATGTTTTCCTACGTTTTGGATTGCCAGCTCCATTTAATGGCCAAATTCCTTTATTTTCATAGCCATTTTTTCAATGTTTTCAGGAAAAACATGTTGGAGCATAAATTTTAGACCTCACTCTGATGGGTCTGCTTAAAACCTGAAAGAAAAGAGATCTTGTCCCAGAACTCACCATCTCTGGGAAGTTGTTTTGTGGCTGTGTTTAGCAGAGAATGGTCAGTCACACTGGTTGTGTTACACCTCACCTGGATTCATAGGTTATCAGTTGCTGTCTGGGCAAACCTTTCTGCAAAACCTGCTGAAAACTGCTGCCCCCAGTATTTCTGTTACATTGTCAGGTGCAGCTCTTCAGTGACGTGAATGTGTCTTGAAGCCCAGACTTCACATGCTTACCTACATGAAAATGGTTTTATAAATTTTTTTTTTTACATGAAAGAATTATTTTCTTAAATGTTTCCTGTATAATTGGATAATATGCCTTGTTTTAATGTTGGGAAATAGACAAAAAAAAAAAAAAAGAAGCTGGATGTGCTGATTTCTATGAAATTTGTGTTCCTAAGGCAATGATTCAAAGTAACTTATAATACTGTTACTTGTGTTTATCAGTGAACATAATTTAAAAACTGTTAACATCTCTTTCTGTGGCACTGTGTGGTATATCCTTTAATTCCTCTGGCAGTCACTGTTAATGCAGCTGTACATTAATTCAGCCATACTCCACGGGTGTTGATGAGAGCACAGCATTGAGTGCATGGTGATTTTCCCAATCCCGTTGGCACATCCACTCCCTGGTCTGTGCCTCAGCCTCCCACGGGGTGCCATAGGAGTAAATGTCTATGAAATGTCGATGGACATTCCTCAGTTGTCAGGATGACCATGGAGACAGACAATTATCTACGTTGTGGACGCAAGATTTGCTACTCATCGCTGTTTACCACACTCAGATGTTAGGGCTGAAGAGCCATAGTATCTCTGCCACCTGTTTGGGCTAGAATTTAAACATGAAAAATAAGAGTAGTGAGAAGCTTTTCATGACCATTTTTAGTGGCAGGGTGGATTTTAAATAATTTTTTTTTTTAGTGACTATTGATTATCTTCTGGTATTCATTGATAAGTATTAATGGAAAGGAAATAGTATTTGTTCATCTGGTGTGCAGGAAGTGTGATTTGACCCAACCAAGTGGCTTTTAGGTGATAGATCCTTATAAATAATTACATAGGAGTTACTTTAACTTAATTTTACTTTATTTAAGAAACAATCTAAAATGTAGGTACTTAGTCAACTGCCTTCCAAGGAAGAGGAAACGTAGGATGTGTAGTAATATGTTACATTTAGAAATCCATAGAAACATGACTTTTCATTGCATTCATTGTTTTCCTACTATTGCATATACTAATTTTTTATTTTCTAATTTCTACATTTTATTCTGTCTCTAGATGAAGTCAATCTCTTGTAGTCTGTGACTGTCAACTCTTCCCTTCAAGAACAGATTATTGGCCATTTTTTGAGTTTACTGTTGGTGAAGAAGCCATTTAAAATAATTTTAGTAGGGTTGGCTAAAGTCCATGAGTCACATGCTATTTGAGCTTTTTATCTTATTGAATTCAGGAGCTGAAAGTGACATAGTAATGAAAAGTCAGGAGGGGGAGAAGTGGATCAATATATTGCTAAATTCTTATTGAAATTCTCATGCTTAGACTGTTCTGGGTGGTTTTATTTCTGCTTAACATTTGCTGAGTAAAAGTCATTGCCCTAGAGATGCAAGATTTATTGACACACAGAGATGAAAATGATTAGCTAAAAGGTTTCTGCACAAAGAGAATCAGAATCAGCTCTAGCACTACAGAGTGGGTCATATACAGGAGGCTGAGCTATTTCAAATAAGTTATTAATGTTCAAAGCTGAAAGCTGAGGTTGT
Source organism: Callaeas wilsoni (assembly GCA_013398955.1). NCBI lineage: Eukaryota > Metazoa > Chordata > Aves > Passeriformes > Callaeidae > Callaeas > Callaeas wilsoni. The sequence continues at coordinate 17,358 of VWPU01001157.1, read as the reverse complement.
TAATATTATACCAATTATTTATTCTTTGCTTCCTTTGTAGGGACCATAAAATTCTGAAAAATTTCAGCTGCATATATATAGGCTTATATATTCTATACACACACACACTTTGCTTTTTAGTGTTCATAAAAGCTTTATTATGTTTCCATAGATTTATTTTCTAATTAAGTACATGGTTGTTTATTTATAGATACCAGCTTTTGAAGAATTGACTTTATGGAATGTTCCCACAGTCCTGACAAAGGTAAAGCTCTATGACAATATATTCCGGTTCATTCTAGGAATCATGCACACTCATTTTTTATTTGATTTCATATGCCACATACTCAGCATCTTGGTACACCCTATTTAGCTTTTCAAACATCTGAAAGATGTCAGCTTGATTTGGCTTACAGTGCACATGAGCCTGCCAGGAACACAAGGCAGAACCTCTGCTTTTTGGCCTAATGAAGAGCAGGTTTTGTCCTCAGATTTGACTTTCTCTTGACTTTATACAGGCAGAGTATAGTAATGGCTGGAAAGTTTAATTGTCAGACAGATCGACAGTGTGGTTCAATGCTCTCAGAAGTCAAACACAGGGAAAAATTAATGTTCTAACAAGGTGGCATTTGAAAGAGTGTACTAATCTTAGTAAAGCAACTTAAAATCCCAGTGTCACCACATTTCTATTGATAATCCCTTAGTGGGCCACATTTTGCTTCCTTCATCCAGCTGCTGAGTGGACAGTCACCCACAGGAAATTTGTGGTACTCTGTAAAAACCTACTGTGTCCTGCCCTGGGCTGCCAGGTGCTGGAGGGTGGTGCTTCCAGTCACAGCTCCTGGGATAAGCAGGAAGGGGCTGGGAGCCGTGTCAGTGCCCCGGTGCCCTGAGTCAGAGCTGGGTTTGAGGAAGGAGACATCTCACTGTTGAGTTTGTCTTGACAAAAGGACGAGGCTTTATATATCTTGCTGTTTCTCCTTATTAAAGCTGGAACATTCTAAGCAAAAAGTACTAAATAAAAAAGATTAAATACAACTCACAATTCAGAGAAAATGAGATGAGAGATTACTGTACACCAGACAAACCTGGAAGTATTGAATAATTATATATACTGTTGCAGGCAATGTTGTATGAAATTTAATTCTAGGTTTCACACAGGTTTTGAAGCTCTGAGCAGGTTTTATTTTGAAATAGAAATGATTAAATGTAATTTTTCAATAGTTTTACATGATTACTATAACAGGCTGATTTTCCTTTGAGCACATCATAAATACCATTCAAATTGGTGTGCTATATATGGAAAGTTTTATTGCTGCAGCACTTTATGAAATTATTCTTTGGGAAATTATAGATGTTCAATGAATAATTCAAGGGAAAGAATAAAACAAAATCTAATAAACTCTATGTATGACTGAACTTTGACATTATTACCGTAATGTGTATATACAAACCTTGCTGTTATTGTGGAAAAATGATCCAAGTAGAGACTGATTTTTGTAAGAAGAGATGTTTTCACACCTTAATTGTCAGAGTAGAAAAGTGACAATTTTTAACTAATTGACTACCTGAACACCAATCACGCTTTCTTCTCTTTCTAGAGAAGTAAAGACCAAAGATATAAAAGATAAACTGTTGAGGGAATACTGGAATTTTGCCAGGGGTTCCAAGCATTATAACATTTTCTGTAAATCTAAAATACTCCTGTAAACCAGAAAATTAAAAACGTTGCAGAAAGTCAAATCTTGGAGGATTATACAAAAAAATGCCTTACTCTTTTCTCCCTTCACTACTTTGGGGAAACTACAGGGGTGAGGCAGAAGTGGTTACAACAGGTAGGGAATGGAAATGAGAAGAATGAGGTGGTCTTGACTAAGCTGGGAAAAACTGGGGCAAGTAATGAGAGAGACTGAGCAGGTACCACCTTGGGGCTTTTTTTGAGTACAGCTGCAACCCAGTTTCCTGTCCATACTTAATTACTGGGCTATGGAAAATAGTTCATAAGCTCTTTAATGTGTGTTTTAGACTGGTATGAAGAGTCCTTGCCACGAACATCTTGTTTAACTCCTTACAGGAGCCTTGGGTCACTAGAAAGTCCCCAGAAGGGTACACCCAAAAGCTTCTCACATCTTTTTACACTCTCACCATCCTAAAGGGCAATGAAGCAGGGCAAGAGAGGGGCATTTCCTTCTCAAGAGGGTTAAAGCTGATTTAGCACCATACTCCTGCTCTTACCTGCCCTCAGGATTTTGTGCCCTCTCCCTCCTCACTGCACAGGTGGAGCCTGACCTCCTGGCTCAGCATAGAGGGGATATGAATGCCTGTGGTAGCTTTAAGTTATGCACTGACTTTAGAGACAGTTTTAGGTAAAAAGCCCCCCATCATTTCAGTGGTCCTTGAGCCTGGGAAAAGGACAGAGTCAAAATCAAGCCCACTCTGTATTTCAAACACCTACAGCAGTTTCAGACATTTGTTAAAAAACAAAGTCCTATAGCACCCCTCCCAGTAATTTCCTATAGATCTGTCCAATTTTTCTATTTTAGTTGGTATATAACATGGAAAAACTTCTTCAGTGACTGTAAATCAAAGTAACACCATGAATTTTAAGAGCAGTATATTAATTTATTCCGACTGGTGGGCTCGTGATTAACTTCAGTGGTCCCAGGGAGATTTATGTTAACTGGAGGGTCTAATCCACTGATTTCAGTGGAGCTGTCCAACTCACTCCAGGTGGAGAGCTGCCTACATCCTACCACTATTTCTTTCAAATTTGTTAAACTAAAAAAAGTGATCACAAGACACAGAAAAAAAATTATGAGTTTGACATGTTGATGACTGTCATGGAGTTCCTTTGAGCTGAATGGATCTTCACGTATGGAACGGAGTCTTGCTTTCTCCCTGCTGCAGAGCCCCAGCTCTTCAATTTGTCCCTAACTTTAACCCAATGAACAATCTGACTGCAGCTGAACCAGACATGTGCCGTGGGACTGTGATGCTGCTGAAGTCCCTCCACTGAAAACAATTGACAAAGTTCTCTAAAACTAATGTAAATGAGAGTAGGATCAAGTCTTTTTCTGTTAGTGTTTGCTTGTGTTAGAAAAGAGGGAAAAAAAAGGGAATGGTGAAAAAACAGGTAACAAGTGTTCTCATTTGCCTGGAAAAGGCACTAGTACTTTTTTGGAATTGCCTCCTGATTTGTTATGAAACTCTAAAATTTTTATTTTTAGTTCAGTTTCATGACTAATCACAGTTTGAAAAATATGGAAATTTGTAAGTGTGGGGGAATTGATGTGCAGTAGTTTTTGTTCTTTCCCCTGTTCAGTTTGAGGATCTGCATGTTGATGTGTTTATTTTGAATTAATGTTTATTTTAGTAAGCTGAGGGAATTGTTACGATTATTATGAAAGGGCCTGGTATATATGTAAATGAAATGCAGAGAAGTAGGAGAAAGGAACTAATTTGCTCTTGGAATTTGAGGATAAGTTATCTTGGTCAAAGCTTTTAGATAAATATTATTCCACATAGCAAACCTGTTTCTCCTTGTACTAATGAATTCTTGCATTGTAAATTTGTGTAAGGGAAATTGATTTGGAACACCAACATTAGTTTAGTCAGTCAGTTTATATGTTACTGGAATATTTTCAGTTACAAGCAGGGTAGCATATGTCCACCTTATTTTTAAGGAATTTAGGGAAACAATAATCTTGTTGTCAATGTATGATGACTGGGTGAAGATCTGAGTTTTAAAGGGCAACTAATTTTTATTTCAATTTTTTTTTCTTGCAAGGATTTTACTTAGCTAAACTGCATAGAAATGTGGTTTTAGGAGACTTTGTTCTTTAGATATAATATAGGGAAAGTGCTTCTTTTTTGTTTGAAGAAAACTTGTTTTAATGTGAATTACTTTGATACTTGGAGTGTAAACAACACACAGTGGGATCAGTTATCAAAAAGGTGACTTTCTAATGCAAGTTAAAGGCTGAAATAATGAATTCCACATCTGTTAAGTAGACTTAATTTCTGGTGACATTATAAACTGAAAAGGGCAACAAGCTCCTTCTTCATCACACGCAGATCTCTCCAAACAGATTACAATTTAGAATGTGTTCAGAATTGAAGGTAAAACTGCTGAATGGTCTGAAGAATGCAAGTTACCCTGTTAGGGGAATACTTGCTGACTTTTTAGGATTTTGGCTCACTTTCTTGACAGATATTGCTGGATGCAGTTTTACAATTATAGAGATGGGCTCTTGGAGCAGATACTTGGTATCAGTAAATTTCTACAGTAAATATATTATATATATTTGCATTATATGACACCTGGCAAGAATCAGTCTCTGATATGTTAATTCACTGCATGGTTGAAGGATATGAACACGGAAAACATACATTAATCACAACTTACAATTAATATGTCCTATGAAGGACATAGTCAAATTTCTTACATCAGGATGAGCTATGGAATTATTGTCCATGTAAAATTTGAAGAATGCATTGACAAGTTATAGTTGAATCCATTACATTTATACATCTATGTCAAAGGTGCAAGAAAAAATTTGCAGAATCAAGTTTGCAGTGCAACTTTTCTAAGGATGCTGCACAATGAAATACCTGCAGGTTTCATGCATTCTGTAACAATTACTTTGAAACAGGACTTCCTAGTGCTGTATGATTTCTCTTCATGGTAATCTGCCCCATCTGTTTCACAGATACATTTTTAGTCCATTTCCCTCCAAACCCCTTTTCTCTCTTCAAGGCAGTGATCATATATCTACTATTTCTACTTATCTGATGAGTCTGTTATAGTACTCATCTAATCATTTTGCTTTCTTTTTATTGCTTATGAATGATGAGATATATTCTAACTTTACAGCTAAAATTAAATTGCAAGATTGTTTTTATAGCTGATTATTTTTATATTCATTTCTGAACTATAATTCATGTGCTACTAGTTAAAATACTTTGTCATGGATACACTTCCAAGTGTTTCATTTAGTGATATTTTCAAAGACATTACAATTCATTACAATTGTTCCAAAGCTTTCTAGCAGAAAAATACACTTATGGAATAGGCCTAGGCCGTTTGTTTATCTTGTGGTTTTCATGATCTGTACGAACTCTGTTCTACATTTTCAGAGAAGTGTTGCTCTTCCAAAAAGACACTGTTTGTTTTGCACAAGAGCCAGTTCTAGACTCTGAACCACGGCAAATTAGCAAGGTAGCATCTGTGGAAAAACCACATGTCCTCCTCAGTGCATTCGGCTCAACTGTTACCATTTCTCTGAACCCGAGGAAACACAGGTCAGGAAAACATGGTTATAAAGGTACCACGCCTCGACCCTTCCAGAGCTGCATACCTGAGAAGCATAACAAGAATTGATAGAATAAATGTTCTTTTTAATACATTTCTACTAAATAAAAATACACTGCAAAGTCAGAGCTAAGAAAAGGACAGAAAGAGGAACTCTACTTACAGAGGCTGACTTGTTTCCCAGCACTTTTATTTTGTAGTTCTTCCACTTCATCTCAACAATTTTCTTGTGAGTTATAACATAACTCCCCATCCCTACAATTCCTTTTGTAAATACCATAATTGACTACCATTCAGAAAAGAGTGGTTTCTTCTTGACTTAGGTACTAAAGGGCTCAAGCATGGGCTTGCCATTGCTCTGATACAAAACTGGCTTCAAGCTGCTTTGAAGATTGCAAAACAATCCCAAAATATCCCAACATTTGAAAACAAAGTTTCAACAATATTCTAATATCACTTACAGGAATATGCTGAGTTCTTTGTGCCTTTTGAGAGAGGGAATGTCAGCAATGGGAAAATCCGAGGGGTCAAATCTTTAGCGTGGTAGTACTTTCATAATTTCTTCCTTCCATTTTTTTTCTTCTCCTGAGATTGTTAGTTCTGCTTTTTACCTTACACTTGTGCCCCGTACATTTTAATTAAAATCCTTTTCCCGGAATAGAAGGGAAATTATAAGTATGAAATTTTAATGAAATGCTTATTTTTATGAAATATTTATACTTTTTCATGCTAGTAAACATTTTTCATTGTCATTTTGGGACAGCAGGTGCTTGAAGTGCTTTTGTTTTGTATTTTCAATGAAAGTTTGATGTTATTTGATGTAAATATCTTCTGACAAGCTAAGGGTATCACTGGGTCATAGCAAAGGTAGTCACCCAGAGGACAGATTCACTGAGGTGTGCTGTCAGACTCATTTTCCATGCAGCCAATCATTTAATTGGAAAGATGGCATCACTCCTGTTTAATAAAATGAGTTTTACGTTGGAGAACCAACAAAGAACCTTGCAGAGTTTGACATTTACTGTTAGACAGAGAGAAGAGTGATGCAGTTGCTAATGACTGTGTTGTCACCAGGTGTCTAAGAATTAAACATTATAGCAACAGGTTTTTTGCTCAGTCCTAATGATTCTGTTTCAACAGTGAATCGATGAGCAAAATGGAAGCTAATGTTCTGTCCAGGTGTACCTTTAGTCCTACTTTCTGAGCTAATTTCTGGGAAAATCTCTGTTTTCTGAGGAGGCTGATAAAATTTCAGGCAGTTATGACTTTATAGCCTGTTTTAAGTATCCACTTATATGTCTAGGAGTAGCAAGAGGGATTTTAATGTAGGATGCAATGTGGCAAATGATTACACAGGGCCAGCTGATGGGAAGACTGAGGTCTAGTAGCCAGTCCCACACCTTGAGTTCCATCCTCATGGTTTATGAGTAGGAGGACCTTCACATGGTTTGTCCTGTATATTACTATTAAAAAAATTATGGTTAAAATTGACCAAGGCAGAGAATTTCTGTCCACATTGTACTGGATTGCAAGCGGTGTGTTTTGAGTTGGTGTCATCCCTGCCCTGGAGTCTGTCACACATGAGGACTGCAGCATGTGTTTGTAGTAACATACCCTCAGAGCTGCTGACAGAATCTGTTTTGTATAAGCAGCCTTGCTAGTGAGTTCTAGTGTGTGGCTCTCTCTCTCCTTCAGACAGGTCTGGCTTCTCAGTTCCCAGAGCACTAAGTGTGATTCTGTCATTCATCTCCTTTGCTGGCTCTTTGACCCTGCCATGCCTTCTACCATCTCAGCAGCCTCAGCCTCCCTTGCAGTTGTTCTCAATAGCACCTAACAGGAATAGAAGGGATGGCTGAGTGAAGAGAGTCAGAAAATTAATCTTCTGTGGAGTTTTTTATGTTCAGTAAAAAAGCACACGATCGAACGACGAAGCAGGGTCCTCCACTGAGAATGGGAGCTGAGTAACAACAAACACCGATACGGTTAGATAGCGTTCTCGTTTACTGCTCAAAACAAGCAGAATTATGTAGCATGTCCAGCTAGTCATCCGTTGTCCATGCACCTTAACTAACTAACTCTATAATTGGATACTTAGGTAAAATCAAGCCCGTCTACTGTCTACTAATTGGATAACATACGGCAAACAAGTGTCCTCCCTCCTCCCAGCTTGCGGTTATCGCATCCCGTTAAACCTCCCTTTTTTCTCATGGACACCTCAAGGACACTCTCAGCATAAGTCATGTTAATCTCACAGCACTCAGAGCAAGCAGGCCCTGCTAAGTCTGGCTTGTTCAGTACATTCAGCTACAGACCATGTCCATTCTGCTCTAAGAATTCTTCTACAGAACATTGAGCCAGTGTGGCTTCAAAATGGAAAATCACAGAGTGCTGTGACCAAAAGAAGGGTTGCTACTCTGGTCAGGAATAAATAAACTGTGAAGATGCTTCTGTGGGACCAAAGCAGAGATGAACCTGTATCATCTAAGAAATTTTCTCCTTTAAGAGCATTGGATTTCCTCTGATCCAGGACAAAGTGTGAAGTTCTGAGTTCTTACTGAGTCTCCACTTTAGCAAATACTCATCCAAAATAGTGCCAGAACTGAAGTCTTCAGCAGTGAGATTGCTTTCAAATTCTCATAAAATGCATTGCTTTTTTCCCCTTGTCATATCATGTCATATCATATCAAGACAGTGCAAACATCGATGCCATTTAATGAACTGTAATGGCAGCTCATTGGTTCCAGGCAATAACTTTTTATTTAGCTCTATTATACAAAGATTAATATTAGAATGATAACTTCATCTGATTATTATTTTTAAGCTGTCCCAATTTTATGGACGTTGTATGACTAAATTGTATTTGTTCTTCTTCTTCCCCTTGCAAGCACAGTTTCCCTAATATTAAATCTTCCAACATCCTGCATCCTTTCTATCAGGGTGTGCTGTTGCTGAGCAACACCAGATTTGCTCTTTAAAATTATCCAGGTTTCTTTAGCCAGCTTTGTGAGTTGGTGCAGCAGGGAAGCAGTAATATGTCTAAATGCTTTAAAAATATACACATTTTTTGTTCAAACTATTTATTAACATTTTTTGCCTTTGGGCCATCATACATGGGTATGTGCTATACATTTAAAAATAATACAGTTCCACAAAATTTTAAAATTTTCCTATGAGGATTTTTGTAATTATATAACTGTACTTGTGTAACATACATTAACTCTTTATACATAGGTGTGAAAAGAGAGAAGAATTAAAACATACATGTATTTTGGAAAGTTCTTATCAGAGAGACTGTTAATTGATTTGTTTCCCCCTAAACTGTATGTATTTCAGCTTAACTGTCTAGATGGCTGTAAAAGTTGACAAAATCCTTCTTTTGACCTTATAATTGAGTGTTGTAGGAGTTATTTTCCTGTAGATTAAGTGGTATTAAGTATTTCAATGCAGACCCTGATATAGGACTATATATGTTCCAAATGTTTTATTCTTCAGTGTCAATCTATTTTCCTGTAGATTAAGTGGTATTAAGTATTTCAATGCAGACCCTGATATAGGACTATATATGTTAACTGTCTATTATTCTTCAGTGTCAATTTTTAATGACAATAGCAAAACCTTTCATTAGGTACTTTATTGAACTGTTCCTTGAATATGACCATTACTAGCAAGGTGATAAAACACGTGTGTAATATTTGCACATATGGCCAACATCTGATAAGTGGGGTTGCAAAGCAGGAAAGAGGCTGAGGTCTTGCTTATCTGGTGGAAGCTCAGGCTCCTAAGAACCCTTGTTCTGGAAAACTGGAAACCTCAGCCTCAGCAGAGGATTGCGAGTGCCTTTCTTCTCCTGTGCCATAGCACAGGAACAAGTTGGGAGGGAGGAACCTTGAGCAGCTGAGCTGTTTACCAGGAGCTGAGTCTGTTTGAAGCATGTTCTTCCTTGCGTTCAGCAGAAAGTAATGTTAGCATGAGTTCAGACTGTTAGAACAAGGCATTGAGAGAACAAGCCAGTGGCAATCAGTTTGGAAGTGGAGCTGCACTTTCGGGCACAGGAAGGAAGAGACTGGGCTGCAGTTTCACACCTGCTTTCAGTTGATTTTCAGCTCGCTGTTACTAAACAGAGCAATATCTTCAGTCCCTGCCCTTCATCCTCAGCAGCATATGTTCACTGTTCTCCAGAGCTGGTGCTTGTAGAGCTTTGCAATGAGTTATATCAGGGAGTTTATTTGACTAAAAACGAATATTCAAGGGGGTCTTGCTGGTTTAGTTTGCAGTTGCATCAGTTCCCGTATCAGACTCGCTGGGCAACCATGGGAGAGCTAAAGCCAGGGTTAGTGAGGGAATGAGAAGGAGTAGTTTCATAGAGAGGGGAATTTAGAAGTCCCCCGTTTCCCTGGCAGACTGGGTTTATGCTGGATTAAAGCAGCTGTGTAACCATGGCCACAGATCTCCTAGGATAGCTAAAGGGTTTTTACAGGTGCTCTCTGCTTTTCTGTGAAGCTTGTAAATACCTGCTTTGCAGAGGAATAGTGCTGCAAGAACCTCGTGTGTGAACCCAAGAAGGTTTATGGGACTTCTTTGCTGTTTGTGTGATATAAGAAGAGGGAGTTCTGGGAAGACACCTTCGCATAAACCAACAGTGCAGCCATCAGCTGAATGTCTAAGTGGAAGAATCTTGCCTATTCTCCATCACAGCTTCCTTCTTATTGACTCTGTTCTTGTGTTCTCAAGTCAATTTAACGATTAGAGATCAATTTTAAATTAAAAGCAGAGAATATTCAACCCCTGGAAGATGAAAAGAAGGAAGCACTAGAATACACATGCAGAACACAGACAGCTAGAACAAATCCTTTGGCAGCCATTGCAGAGGAGACAAGGAAGAAAAGCACAGGAAATAACGATCTGAAAATGTTGATTACCACATTTTTAAAGCTGTGAGAGCTCCTTGAAAATGTTGACCCAAGCAATGATTACACCTAAGAGAAACAGAAGGTAATTACTTAGGAGATAATAAATCCAAGAAAGAAGGCAAAAATAGTATCAGGGGAAAGTGTTAAAATGTTGTGCAAAGGATGAAAGGATATTTTAAGTCCAGATGTTCCTTTATGAATTTATGGGAAATGAGCCTGCATTTGAATAGTACTTTGAAAGCTCTCCAAGGAGGAAAAAAAAGGCATTTTAAAATTCTGTAATTCTAATATAGCTGGGAGAAGCCTTGTTATTAATCAGATCTCAGAAGGATGTTCTCAGATACAACTTTGTATTTCTCTTTAAGAATCTCATTTCCAGCAATGTTTGTATAAAGAATTGGCTGCACTTAGGTTGTTGATGTACTTGCACCACAATTTATGACACTAACAGGCAATATCTGTATGTGCTTGTTTCGCTGTGCTCTGCATGTGGTTATTCACCTATCTCCTATCTCTTTGCATGGATGATAAGCTCTCTCTGGACAGAGATAATTTTTGATTCTGTGTTGCTACACACGTCATGTGCCGGGGTCTCAGCCCTTAGAATCCTGCTTAGCGTCTCGACAAGTATAATGCCATTCAAATACCACTGAACTTTGCCATGCTTCAAAGTCTTCTGGCCTCTAACCTGTGCCCATAACAGATCTCCTGCTGCCATTTCTAAAGTAAGTTTGGCTGCTTTGAACTCCTGACCCTCCCTCACCCAGTTTATCAAACTGAGTGACAGTAATTCCATTAAGTTGAACAGCTAGTTGGAGAAGAGAAATAGACTAAGAAGTGAACCATACAGGCTCAAAAAGTATTAAAACAAAGGAAATAGCTCAATGTTTATCACTAAAAAAAACCCCAAACCCCTAAGATTTTTTAAGAAAATCTCTTTATAAGGTATTAAACAGGCAAATGCTATCTGCTTTGCTGAATCATAGCAGCATGAAAGGAAAATACAAAAAGACATAAATCCATGCAGTGGACATGAGAAGTGACATTGGGCCTGTTCCTCAGGATGAAAGACAAAGTTAAGTATACTATCTAGGTTCTAAAACTTACAAGTCAGCTAATATTTAGTTTCCTTCTTGGTAGAGCATTGAAGGTATTTGCATGTGGACAAAGTGTCTGGCAGCACCTTTCAAAAGCTGACAATTTTCTTGCTGCCATTGGTTTACATTTTCACATTACCAGCATACCAAGTCTTGAAGAAAGACCATGGCCAGTTAATTTACTGGGAGAGTTAGCTGAGGGTGGAGGAAAAGTGAGTTTGATAAATGAGGCTGTTGTTTTTTACTCAGTAGTTAAAGGGATTCAAAGCTTCTGGCACCCTGATGCACAGCCCTCTGCAGGTCAGAAGAGCAGCTCACTGTTTGGTGTAGTGTACTTCAGCTCTTATGAAATCAAATTATATCCACTCAGCTAAGTGAACTTATGCTTAACTTAAATAATATTGCAAAGCGTTCAAGAAAACATTTTTTCCCAATTACATGAAAATGAAGCAAGCAAAAGTCTCGAGCGATGAAGGATATTTTAATGATATGCTTGATATTTCAAGATCTTTAATTTCAGTTTTTGAAAGTCACAAGTAGCCATGAATGCTGCACATCATTATCTAAAACAAACACTTCATGATTTCCCTAAGCACATCCTGGAAATAATGATCAGTTGCCGCCTACAGAAGATAACAAACAACAAATACTGCACTGTAAAAAGAACGAAATTTTGCACTGAAGCCCTTACCCTATGCCTCTTTTAATTTGCACATTATTCAGATGGTATCTAACAGAGTACTTATTTATACACCAGAAGTTAAACTCATTAGAAAGCACCACCACACAGGCAACTCAAGATGTATATTTATTTTCCAAAATCTCATTAAGCTCAGGTACTTCTTCTACATTTCCTTTCATAATAATGAAGCACATACAGAGTTTCTGCTAACACTGAATGAGGAATTTCTTAAAACAAGGCATACAATTCTTAGAGACAAATCTGTTAGAACAAACATATTCTGCCTCCCTTTCTACTTTTGACTTAGTGATCTGCCAAGGACTTCCTTCAACACCTTGCCTGGTCTTCTTCTTCGGGTACACTTTACTACTACTACTACTTAACTTCAAATACTTCACTATAATAAAACTGCCTATTATTAGTAATTGGAAGGGAGCATGAGAAACAATAACAAAGGCTTCAAAGTATAAAGTTGCTCCTTGTATTAGTTTCTTCTTAATGTGAAGTGTTTTGGGGGTTTATATAATTAAAACCAGCACTAGGTCACAGAAAAGCAGTTTGAAATTTGTCAGTCAAGTTATTCCCCTCAGCAACATCATCATTTTATTGCCCTGCTAGGAATGTGTGTATTTGATCACGTGTCAGTAACTCCTTGGTAGTAAACCTGTACTCACAGGTATATTTATAGAATATATAAATATAGAAAAATAGATAACATTTATAATATATAATATTTATATAAAATATAAATATTAGAAACTTAGACAAACACTCCACTATCCATTAGTGATTGAAAAAATGTATGAGCTTTACATACTTGACTTATCTAAATGCTTTGGCCTCTCCTCAAAAGTTTCTCATTCTTCAAAGTTGTTTTCAGCTGGAATGGCATTTTGAATTCCTCCTAGTTTGAGTAATTGGACTAAAGCCTGGCAAGTATTTGTTACATTGAAAAAAAGATTTTAAAAAGGGTGCAACTTTCAGTAATTTTTTTTCTTTTTTCCCCCCTTTTTACTCAAAGGTTCTGTAATTTAATACAAAGAACAACATCAAAAGAAAAAAGTTAAGTCTATCCTCTCTCCTCCTTTTTAGAGACTTGTTAATGTGACAGTGATATTTATTTTCAGCTTTTTGAATTCTCTGCAGATTCACCTTATGTTCACTTATGAAATAGTCTTTAGAAGAGATGTTCAAAATTGAGATGTTTAGTGGAAATGTGTGGTTAACACCCAAGTCTACCCAAAATGTCCTGGGAAAAAATCTGTTGTCTGTAATTGTGATTAAAGTATCTCTGTAAGTTCTACAGCCAAGTTTGCCAACTGCTTTATAGCTCAGTCTCCATTGCAGGGGGAGAGCAGGGGATTAAGGAGTGGGAGTTATACTTCTTTATTTTCATTATTGTAATAAAAGATAAGTATTGTTTAATAAGTATGTGAGGATGAATTCAGCAGTAGGGCTTGAAGACTAATGAAAACATTAACTTCATAATCTTCTTAGAATTGCCATTTCCATATTCCAAGAATATTCCACTTACTCAGAACCATTATGGCAGTTCCTGATTCTCTTTTCCCAAGGGTAGTACCACAACCTGATATCGCTTCCTGAAAAGTTATGGAAAAAGTTGTCATTATGTAACATAAATGTCCCTTCTTGTGCCCAGTCCAACATCTGTGCAGGTGTGATGAAAGTGAATTATACAGAACATGATGAGGCATCAGAATATTAACTGAGGAGAGGCCTGTTACAGCCAGACATGTCTCTGCTCCTTGAGATTTCACTCTGTACCAAAATAAGAGAGACTTAATTGTACAAAGATCATCAGCCTGTGGTAAGGACTTGGTGCGCAGTGCTCCTGACCTTTGTTTAAAAACTGAGTTTCTTTCTAGTGATGAAGTAGTCACTGCCGAGAAACAATCCTGAGCACGATGATAAAACATTGCAGATGCCTAGCTGGGGATGTTCGTCTGTAAAGGTGGTGTTTTTTACAGCTGAAATATGTTATGCTAAAATACTCCCCGTAGGCCTAATTAAAACTGAGAAGCAAGTGAACGCAATATTTGCCATCTTTATGTTCTGATGCTCTTAACCTATAGTACATGCATTTATGCGTCAATAAAGTTCATTAAGAACCACATAACTCAGGGATAAATGGCAGAAATTATAATCATTGGATTATAAACCCATGACAGTATTTTACAGTAGTTATAATGAATTTCAGAAAACTCCTTCCAGTAACTTTGAGTTTAATCTAAAGGGTATCATAAAACACTAAATGGTCCTTTATATGAACAAATATTGAGTTTTCTCCATGTTATTGTTCATGTGAAGTACTGGTATACAAACCAGAGTAACCAGAGAACCCTTTTCTCAAGGCATTAGGGTGAACTAAAATGAATTTCCAGAAGGGAAATGTCCTTGTCTCTCTGCCTGCAGTGCAAATGACTGAATGCAGTAATCATTGCTCTCTGTTTGGTTTGATATTGGCTTTCAGATTTGCAGTTTCACATCAGATCTTACTGGACTGGGACACAAAACTTCATGTCATCATCTTTATTTTTGCTGTATCCTCTGTACTCATTTGAGGCATTGCATTCAGATTCAGATCTCCTGCTGAGAGTACATAGTAATTAATAATTATTCAAGAATTAAAACTCCATGTTTAAAAGAGAGGCATTTTAAAGACAGTACTTCTTTGGCTAAGTAGTTTTCTTTGTTACTGTAAGACCATCTACTCAATACCTTATTGGACCTTTAAGCACATGTAATTGTCATCTTCTAATAGGTAGTCTTTATTTATCTTGATTGTTTTTCAGTTTTCTACAGGACTTGTAGATCGACAAGCTCTTTTTAATATTGATTTAAATAGTAGCTTGTATCTTTAGTGTTTATTAGGCTTTCAAACGCCTCCCCACGTGTGTCCACATGACCCGGAGCTAATGGCTGGGTCTTAGGCAGGACAGTGACCTCTAATGGCAAATGAGCAGCTCACAGAATGAATTGCAGCCACTTTTCTCATTATACTTGTAAAGAAATTGCCTTTTCTGTGCCTTTCTTCAGGGCCACAGGAGCCACAGGCAGAGCAGTGGTGTCCCAAGGCAGCAAGAGAATTCGAGGCAGCAACCAAGAGCCCTGAGCCACTGCCAGAGCACTGGCGTGTTCTTTCTGCTGCCTCAGGAGAAGCTGGTGTGTATAACACGGTCACTGCAGGTGTGACACAGAAAGCCCTTTGCAAAGCCTGTCACCCCATGGTATATCATCTCACCCCTTCGAACAGTGTCAGAACAAGTTTTGCTCCCTTTCCAGATCTTTGCCTGGTTTTCCTCTGCTTTTACTCCCTTCCCGGGAAAGGTGTGCCCTGGTCATTCCCCTCGCAGATGCCAGTGTTTCCTGGTTGTACTGGAGTACTGAGAAGCACTGGGCCAGTTTTGCTGTTCCTAAAAAGGCAGTGAAAGCTTTTTATAGGAGAAGGTATTGTCTAGAACACAGCTGGAAAACGTGAGACAGAAATCTGCTTGAACCCAGAGAGATGAGTTGGGAAGTAATGTGATAATCTCCTTTTTTTTTCTGGTTAAATATGGCAAAACTTTTACCATTCTATTTGCAAAAATCGTGACTAACACAAATTCAACTCCATATCTAATGTATAGAAATCATAAGTTTGTGATTATTTTGAACATTTTAATGGCATTTCCCCTTTGTCTTCATAATACTAGATCACATTACAAAATTACCTATTGCTATTGGAGCTGGGATGATGCTGTGGTGGTAGGTCACACACAGATGTGCTGCATATGGATGTTTCAGCACCAATCCCAACCTGGTGCTAACAGTATCCAGCGGTGCCAGCACTAACACAGTGCTTGCTTCGCTCTTGTGGGTGTAATGATCAGGTTAACATGAGAAACATTTGTCAAGGTGGAACCTGATCAAAGTAAATGAGCACATTTCTTCTCCAGTGTAATCCTGAGCTTTCTGAGCTGCAGAGTTTGATTTGTTCACTTTTAGCTGTGTGGGAAACTGGAGATGGTTTGGCCCGGAAATATCCCAGAACCTCGAACAGGAACGGCTCTTCAGCTGCTTTGGCTGAACTTACCCTGCATGTCAGGAATGTCATCTTTCATTTTTTTGCTGAAATTCACATCTTGATTTTTCTAACAGTTGGAAGAGATTTTATTTTGCCACTTGGTGTATTACACATCTATAGGCTGCAGATATAGGCTGCAGTTCCCAGGAACTCAAGGTTTTTTCACACTTACTTCTAATATTACTGTAATTTTGTGTGTTTCAGGTTCTGGCTTTCTTTTTTTCCTCCCACAGTATTATGATCTGGTTTACTTTCATTTAATACCAGAAATGCAGTTGTAACAAGAATATCAGTGTTGACACCTTCTGGTTTCATCAGTGAGATTGTCAAAGTTAATCTGAAATCTCAAATCTGTCCCTGACTGATTGCTTCTGTGCTGAAATCAGAAGGAGTTTCTTATTCAAAAATTTTTTGCAATACTTGATCTTGAATATTTCTAGCATTCTGGGTCAAAATTTTATGAAAAAAATCTGTGATTTGAGCCTTAATTTAAAAATGGATTTTAAAGAACAGACTGTTCCTGTACACATCACTGCATAGATACAGCATCGAGAATAAATCAAATGCTTGTACTAATATTTAAGGCTCTTATTTTAAATATAAATAAATAATCTAAATGCATTAGGAACTGGTATTCAGTAGACTGCAGAATATTAATCAAAACAGCCAAATTTCCATCGTGGTTTTATTCTTTAGTAACAATAATAATGTTGCAGGTTGATGATGACTTACCAAAAAGCAGAGACTTACTAAAACAGCCAAAGGAGGAGGTAACAGAATTTGTAACTTCCAAAATCTATTCCTTGGTGAAGTCAGAAAGTGTAATATTTTAAGATTTGTATGGTGGCAGAGAGTAGATTAAAAGTGTGCAGAGAGATAATGAAAAATGTATTTTATTATTCTTTCTTGGTAGAGTATTTCTTTTTGTCAAAAATGCAAATTTCAGGTTAATGTTATAAACTGAGATTTAAGTTATGAAAGCACAAGCAGTGCTATATAGGCCTTCCTTGTGCTCAGTATAAGCATATTAAACTAGAGTGATTATCTGCGAGTTTCCTAACCTACACTAACTGGATCATTTGGGGATAGAATTAAAATTATTTAATATAATAATTAACTCTCCCAAATATACTTTTCCTAAGAACTACTGGAAGATTTAATTTAACAAATAAACACTTTGTGACAATTCCCCAATATTAAAAAAAATCCAATTATTTGCTATTATTATTTTTTAGGGGGATATTCCCAAGCTATCAGGGGAGAGAATTCCTACAGGGTTTGGCCTATTTTCTCCC